>ML301298.1:0-92681 GCA_005239505.1 Nicotiana paniculata
GAAATGTGGCGGGTGCATTGCATAAGCCAAAGGGCATCCTTCTGAATGCAAAGATCCCGTAGAATGAGGTCTTTTCTCTGTCTTCCGGGGTAATGGAAATTTGGTTGTACCCCGAGTACCCGTCCAGAATAAAAGTGAGACCTCCCTGCCAATCTGTCGAGCATTTGATCGATGAAGTAAAGTGGGAAGTGATCTTTACGGGTGGCAAGATTTAACTTTCTGTAGTCTATGCAAATTCTCTAGCCAGCGACAGTCCTTATGGATATCAGCTCATTGTTGTCATTTTTTCCAACCATCATACCACCCTTTTTAGGAACATATTGTACTGGGCTAACCCAGTTGCTGTCAGAGATGGGGAAAATGATTCCCGCATCTAACCACTTTATGATTTCCTTCTTCACCACTTCCTTCATGTTTGGTTTCAGCCGCCTCTGGTGTTCCCTGGAAGGTTTGTGCCCTTCTTCCAGCAGAATTTTGTGCATACAGTATGTCGAGCTAATCCCCTTTATGTCTGCCATGGTCCAACAAAGGGCACTCTACACTCTGTCAGTACCTGTAATAGCTGCTTTGCCTGCACATCTAGCAAACTGGATGAGATAATAATAGGTAAAGTAGAATTAGGTCCAAGAAACGCGTACCTGAGATGGGCTGGCAGTGGCTTCAACTCCAGCTTGGGTGGCTCTTCAACAGATGGCTTGGCTGTCAGAGTCTCTCTCTTTTCTAAGTGTAAGGGCTCAAACTCGAGTGCCCTCAGCCAAACACCTTTTCCATCAAGCGCTAACACCCATTCTGCCAATTCTTCCCCATTTACCTCACCCAAATTCATCAAACATGCACCAAGGGGGTTGTCAATAGTTAAGGACTCATCATCTTCCTCCACTATCACATCCACAACATCAATAAGAGAAAAATTGTCCACAACATCACATCCACAACTCACTTGGTCGCCTCATGGATTTCTGCACATTGAATGTGATTTCCTCGTTGTTCAATCTCATCTAGAGCTCCCCAATTTCGCAATCAATGAGGGCCACCCAGTGGCCAAGAATGGCCTTCCCAAAATTATGGGAATCTCTTCATCCACTCTGTAGTCCAGTATCACAAAATTCGCAGGGAACAAAAACTTCCCTACCTGCACCAATACATTATCCAGAATGCCTGAAGGTCTTTTTATCGTCCCGTCTGCCAGCTACAAACATAGAGGTTAGTCTAGCTCTACCAATCCCCAACCTCTTATATATGGCCAGGGGCATAAGATTAATGCTGGCCCCTAAATCACAAAGTGCCTTTGCAAAGACAAAATTTCCAATGGTGCAGGGAATGGTGAAACTCCCTGGATCAGACAGCTTTTCCGCAATTGGTCGGGTCACAAGAACACTGCAAGTCTGAGTAAGCATCACTGTGGCCAAGTCTTAGAAGTCAAATTTTTGGGACATTAAGTCCTTCATCATTTTGGCATACCCAGACATCTCCTTCAGAGCATCAATAAAAGGAATGTTTACCTGTATTTGTTTCAACATGTCCAAGAACTTTTTATACTGCTCATCCTTCTGATACTTAGCCAGCCTCTGTGGGAATGGTGCTGGAGGTCTCTTCTTCCCAGTGAGTTGGGATTTTTCTTTGTCAGCCACCACCTCAATTACCGGTTCCTGGGCTGGCTCAGCTTCTTTCTCAGCCTCGAGCTGTGTGCTGGGTTCTCCTTGGGCATGATGCACTATCACCTTAGTCAGTTTTGTTGACTCATCAATTTCAATAGGCACTGGTACAAGTGTCTCAGCCTGTCTGCTTTCTCGAACTCTTTCCTGCTCCAAGTCTAAGCCCCTACCATTGCGTAGACTCACTGCCATTAGCTTCTTAGGACCATGATCCTTAGGATTTAACTCAGTGTCTGCAGGCAATATCCCCTCCGAACGATTATTCAAAGACATAGAGATCTGGCCCATTTGCACTTCAATGTTTTTAATAACTGACTCATGTGCATCTACTCTCTCTCTTATTTTTATAGTTGACCCAATAACCTGTTGCATCATTGCTTCAAGTCTGGAAAACCCATATTCCTGTCTACCACCATGTTGTTGCTGAGGGGGGTGATAAGCATGTTGCTGATGCTGATTCTGATTATTGTACCCTTGTGGCCTTTGGTAAGGCGCCACATTACCTTGAGGTCGCATGACTCCCATGTTTGCACTGTTGTGAAACTGCTAAACTAGCCTGTATGGTTGATTTTTGTTGGCCCCAATTCTGTCCACCCTGTCGCTGACTCCCATAATTTGACACATAGTTCATATTTTCAGGGTATTGATGTTGATCACATTCAATATTCCACTGATTACCAAGTGGATGACTAATTCAAGATGTGCATAAGCCCCCATTGGTTGTATCCACAATATGTACCTGCTGCTTTTTCCCTGACTCCTCCACGTTTTTGGTTAGGATGCTCATTTATGTTATCAAGGTGGCCACATTCTCAACAAGAGTTTTGGATGGATCGAAGGGCACTGAGTGAACTACCAGAGTAATGGGTGCATTCCTGGTTGTCCACTACATCAGCTGAAGCATCTACATTTGCCTTTACAGTATCCACCAGACCCATATAAAAATGCTAACCCAACATCTGCTCTGGAATACCATGGTGC
This sequence comes from Nicotiana paniculata, assembly GCA_005239505.1. Taxonomy (NCBI): domain Eukaryota; kingdom Viridiplantae; phylum Streptophyta; class Magnoliopsida; order Solanales; family Solanaceae; genus Nicotiana; species Nicotiana paniculata. The sequence goes on from ML301298.1 coordinate 2,637, forward strand.
GGATAGATAACCAACATTCCTTTAAATCGTTCCCATGTTTCCTGCAATGTTTCAGTTGGCTTCTGCCTGAAGCTCAAGATTTCATCAATTTGTTGAGCTGTCTTGTTGGGTGGGTGGAATTTGTCCACAAACTGCTTAACTAACTCCTCCCATGTGGTAATGGAATTAATGGGGAGCGAGTTTAGCCAAGTATGGACTGTTCCTGTCACTGAGAATGGAAACAACAACAGTTTTATTGCTTCCTAAATGACGTTTGGCTGCCTCTGAGTTTTGCAAATTGATAGGAAATTCTTCAAATGTTGTTGGGGATCCTTAATGTATGACCCCGAAAATAGTCCCTTGTTCTGAAGCAAGTGCAGCATATTATTTGTAATCTGAAAGGACTCGGCCTGTATCTAAGGGGATACTATCTCAGTGGCCAAATTCTCCACCATGGGTTGTGCCCAGTCATATAAAGGAGCCTCTGGCACAAGAGGTGCCGCTATTTGCGCAACTAGGTCTACCACGTCGTCCCCATTGTTGTTCCTGTTGTTTAGATTTTCCATGTCGGGTTGAAGTTGTTCAATTGATGGTTGTTGTTTTCTTTTACGGTTGGGCCAGTTCAAGTCCTTGAAAACTTTCTCAGGTTCTGATAAGGCTTCAAATACTTCACCAGTTCTCGATGAGTTTCTAGGCATGCACTTGTACAACCAAGTCAGCAAACGTTAAAATTTCAATATATAGATGAAAATTGAAGAAAATTGACTATGCTTAAGAATTTTGTATTTCTTCAAACTATAATTGATAACATCGTTAATTACCCGGCAACGGCGCCAAAATTTTATCACGCTCAACTATGTCTTATAAAAAGACTAAGCGGGCATTGCAAATATAATCTGAGTATTTTTGCCTAGAGTCGAATCCCACAGGGAATTAACCTATCAATTATAGTTGTTAGACTCACTCGATTCTTCGTAATCAACTGCCCAAAGATTAAGAATAATAATTTGTTGGTATTTTTACTAACTAAAACTAAATGAAATTAAGTAGACTAAAAGATAACTAATACTGAGTTGTAAATAAATGCGAGAAGGATCTAAGGTTATGGTTTCCCCCGCTGATGAAATCCCATCTTGTATATTTCCTATTGTTTGGCCTAATTATATCTATCAATCATGATCACTATTGCTACCGTAAATCTCTCCCGAGCAATTATGCTAATTTACTAGACGCACTCTCCCGAGCTACACTAGTTTGCTTTTATTATAGCTCACTTTAGATTGCACCCAAGGTATCGTTATCCCTAATCCAACCTTTAAACCCTCGGTTATGGATCACTCCTATACTTTAGGAGTGGTGTTGTTCAACAACTACTTAAATATGCACTATCTCCCGAGCAGATATATACTAAATAGGCACAACTAATTGAGGGCCCTTCAATCAACTACAATAAGAACTTAGTTGAACAAATAGAGCTTGAAACCAAGCAAACTATATTAATATAACAATATGTTCATCCTCAACGGGTTCCACCAAAACCTTAGACTAAATAGATTAGCTACTCATAATTGTATTGAAAATAACAACAAAAGAATTCATCAACAATGACAAAAATACAAGGAAGAGACATGAGATTTGATGCCCAATTTCCCTCCTTGCCTCTTGCCTTTTGCTTTTCTTGAACAAGACTCTAAACCTGATTAAATCTCTATTTTGGGCGAGTTGAAACTTGAATAGGTTAAGTAGACTTGTCCCAAGCTTCCAAGTTTACCCCTGAAAAATAATGTGTTTGACTGGACTAGCGCGCCCGTGCTAGTCATCACGCTACTGGGCGCGCTAATGGCTAAACATTCTGCCTGGGATCGCTGGACTAGCGCGGTCGCGCTAATGGCCACGCTAAGACTGCACTAGTGGGCTTATAATCTGTCCCAGAAATTTTTCTTCCTTCTTTTCACACGTTAAATACTCCAAGGGCCTTTCTCGTTCAATTTGGCTCCGAACACCATCCTAGGTCCTCATACGCGCATTTAGCTCCTGCGAAACATAGAATCAACAATTAGAGCCATTTTAACATCATTTCACACTCCTAATACAGTGAAGCATCATTCAGTTGGAGTACAAATATACACTAAAATAAGTGAATTTAGCCTATTATCAGTACGCAGGGGGAAGACGATGGTGGAGTCAGCCTCCAATTGATATTTGAAATTCTACAAGCTCAACAAGTGGAATCGAACCCTCACCCTCACCAGAAGCTGTTCCCAGGGCCGAACCTGTACCGGAGAGATCGAACGCCAATGAATCGAGGACTTACCCTGCCATTATGAAAATGCTCGAGGAGCTCACTAAACGGATTGAATCAGGAGAAAAGAAAATCGAGGCGAATGACAAAAAAGTAGAAACATACAACTCCCAGGTTAACCAAATACAGGGGGAACCATCAATTCTAAAGGGTTTGGATTCGAAGAAGTTCGTGCAGAATCCTTTCCCTCCAAGTGCGGCTCCGAAGCCCATTTCAAAGAAATTCCGCATGCCAGAAATTCCCAAGTACAATGGGACCACCGACCCTAATAAGCATGTCACTTCTTATACATGCGCAATAAAGGGGAATGACTTAGAAGATGATGAGATTGAATCTGTTCTACTGAAGAAATTTGGAGAAACTTTATCAAAAGGGGCGATGATATGGTACCACAATTTTCTACTCAACTCCATTGATTCCTTCGCCATACGTGCAGATTCCTTTGTGAAGGCACACGTCGGAGCAATAAAGGTTGCGACTAGGAAGTCGGACCTCTTCAAAGTGAAACAAAAGACAACGAAATGTTAAGGGAATTCGTATCTCGGTTCTAGATGGAACGCATGGACCTACCCCTGGTCACAGATGATTGGTTTGTTCAAGCCTTTACTCAAGATTTGGACGAACAAAGTTCGGTAGCATCACGACAGTTAAAGCATAATTTAATTGAATATCCAGCGGTGACCTGGGTCGATGTGCATAATCGGTACTAGTCAAAGAATAGGGTCGAGGATGATCAATTGGGAACCCCTTCCGATTCTATTTACCCAAACAGGCCCGCCGACAGAATTTAAAGGGACATCGACAAAGAACCCCGATTGAACAGAGATCGATATCGACCATACAACGCACATCGTAGAAACAGCGTCCCAGGACGTAATCCCATTCGAAATGATCGAATGGATGATCGAGGACAGAGCTCCCTAGGGCTCATGATTAATAGTGGCTTCGATAAACACGTCGAGCCCACAAAAGCACCACGACTATCAGAATACAACTTCAGCATAAGCACATCAGGTATTGTATCAGCGATTGGACGGATCAAGGACACTAGATGGCCCAGACCCCTACAGACCGATCCAACTCAAATGAACCCTAACCATATATTCAAATACCATGGTATCCATGGTCATAGAACCGAAGACTGCAGACAACTAAGGGAGAAGGTGGCTCGTCTATTTAACGAGGGTCACCTTCGAGAATTCTTGAGCGACCGAGCTAAAAATCACTTCAGAGATAGGGATGCAAAAAGGAAAAACGAATAGGAAGAACCACATCACGTGATTCACATGATCGTTGGTGGGATCGACATTCCACAAGGACCCGTGTTCAAACGCACCAAGTTGTCGATCACCAGGGAAAAATGAACTCGTGACTATGTACCGGAAGGCACCTTGTCGTTCAATGACGAGGAAGTAGAAGGGATCTCACAACCCCACAATGATGCATTGGTAATTTCTATTCGTATGAATAAAATTCAGGTTAAACGTGTTTTAATTGATCCAGGGAGCTCGGCCAATATTATTCGATCGAGGGTCGTGGAGAAGCTCGGCCTACAAGATCAGATCATGTCTGCAACTCGGGCTCTTAATGGTTTCAAAATTGCAAGTGAAATAATTAAAAGGCTACCAGTAAATGTAATCGGGACTATTCAAGAAACAATGATCCATGTGATCGAGGGCGATATGAGGTACAACGCCCTACTCGGAAGAACCTGAATTCACAACATGAGGGCGGTCCCCTCAATCCTTCACCAAATTCTGAAATTCCAAACACCAGATGGAGTAAAAACGTTGTATAGGGAACAAAATGCTGCAAAAGAGATGTTTGCGGTCGATGAAGTAATACCGGTATCGGTGGTTTCATCAACAAAGGGATCGGAGTCAAAAGAAAAGATGGAGGTCAAATAGCAACCACAAGTACCAGCCTCGACCCAATCGGAGGAACATGGGGCGGACGAGGATGACGAGCATTCAATTACCCGATCCTTCATAATTCCCGATGACTCCGACGCCACAAAATCAACGGTTTAAGAGCTGGAGCAAGTCATACTGACCGAGTATCTACTCGAGCGAAAGGTATACTGAACACTGGTTTAACCCCTGAGCTCAGGGAAAAACTCATTAAATTCCTTATCGATAATATGGATTGTTTTGCTTGGTCCCACCTTAATATGACAGGGATCCCACCGGAGATCAATACCCATCGATTGAGCTTGGACCCAAAGTTCTATCCAGTAAAGCAAAAGAGTAGTCCCCAGTCCGAGGTTAAACATGCATTCATCAAGGATGAGGTAACCAAACTTCTGACCCTTCGGGAGGTAAAATATCCCGAATGGATAGCAAACGTAGTCGTAGTCCCTAAAAAAGGGAATAAACTTAGAATGTGCGTAGACTACAAGGATTTAAACAAAGCATGCACTAGAGATTCCTTTCCTTTGTCGAATATTGATCACATGATCAATGCCACGGCCAATCATGAGATCCTTAGCTTTCTCAATCCCTACTCCGGGTACAATCAAATACAAATGAACCCGGAGGATCAGGAAAAGACTTCGTTCATCACTAAATGCGGCACCTATTGTTATTACGTAAAGCCGTTCGGACTAATAAATGCTGGTGCTACTTATCAACTCCTAGTAAATCGAATGTTCGAAGAACAAATAGGTAAACCAATGGAGTTTTATATTGACAACATGCTAGTTAAGTCCCTGCGAGCAGAGGACCATTTGAAACATTTACAGGAGACCTTCGACATACTAAGAAAGTACAACATGAAGCTCAACTTGGAGAAATATGCATTTAGGGTCGGTTCGGGCAAGTTCCTCGAATTTATGGTGTCAAATCGGGGGATCGAGATCAACCCCGATAAAATCAAGGCAATCAAAGACATCATGATCGTGGATAATGTCAAGGCCGTACAAAGGTTAACAGGGCGCATAGCCGCCCTAGATCGATTTATTTCGAGGTCCTCAGATAGGAGCCACCGGTTCTTCTACTACTTAAGAAGAAGAGCAATTTCACATGGACCCCGGAGTGTCAACAAGCCTTAGAAGAACTGAAACAATACCTGTCGATCCCACCATTGCTTCACACCCCGAAAGCAGACGAGCAACTCTACTTATACTTAGCGGTCTCGAAGATAGCGATAAGTGGGGTCTTAGTTCAAGAAGATCAAAGTATGCAATTCCCTGTTTATTATGTTAGTAGAACCCTAGGAAAGGCCGAGACTCGATACCCACACTTAGAAAAATTAGCGCTTGCTCTAATAAGCGCCTCTAGGAAATTAAAACCATATTTTTAATGTCACCAATTTGTGTGGTGACTACCTATCGCCTTAGCGATATTTTGCATAAGCCCAAACTCTCGGGCCGATTGGCCAAATGGGCCACCGAGATCAGCAGGTATGATATCAAATATTAACCTCGAACGGCCATCAAGTTTCAAATCTTGACAGATTTCGTGGACGAATTTACGCCAACCCTCGTACCCGAGGTCGAAAAGGAACTATTATTATAATTAGGAACATCATCAGGGGTGTGGACCCTCTTCACAGACGGCGCTTCGAACGTGAATGGGTCCGGGCTAGGCATCATTTTGAAGCCACCCGCAGGTAATACAATTAGATAGTCTATCAAAACTTCCAATTTAACTAACAATGTGGCTGAGTATGAGGCCATGATTGTAGGTCTCGAGCTAGCTAAGAGTTTGGGAGAAGAGGTCAACGAGGCCAAATGCGACTCCCTACTTGTGGTAAACCAAGTCAATAGAACTTTCGAGGTTCGAGAAGATCGAAGGCAAATGTACTTAGACAAACTACGGGTGGCTCTACATCGATTTAAAGAATGGACCCTACAACACGTACCTCGAGAGAAAAATAGCGAAGTCGATGCTTTTGAAAATTTGGGTCATCGGTCGAGGATGACGAGCTTAGCTCGGGAACTGTCGTACAACTTTCGAAATCAGTAGAAGGCCACGCAGAAATAAACTCCACAAGTCTGACCTGGGATTGGAGGAATAAGTATATCGAATACCTAAAGAACGGGAAGCTTCTATCGGATCCTAAGGAATCGAGGACTCTACGCACGAAGGTCGCACGATTCACATTGGCCAAGGATGGAACACTGTATAGAAGGATGTTCGATGGACCATTGGCAATATGTTTGGGTCCAGGGGATATCGATTACATCCTACGAGAAATTCATGAAGGCACTTGCGGAAATCATTTCGGTGCCGAGTCATTGGTTCACAAAGTCATCAGAGCAGGATACTATTGGGCCAATATGGAAAATGATACAAAAGAGTTTGTTCGAAAGTGAGACAAATGTCAAAGGTATTCGCCAATGATTCACCAACCTGTGGAGCATGTCCACTCAGTCTTATCCCCATGGCCGTTCATGAAATGGGGAATGGACATCGTCTGCCCTCTCCCATCGGCCCCAGGTAAAGCTCAATTCATTTTATTTATGACTGACTATTTCTCTAAGTGGTTGAAGCACATGCCTTCAAGAAACTTAGAGAAAAAGAAGTCATAGACTTCATCTGGGACCACATTATATGTCGATTCGGGATGCCTGCCGAGATAGTATGCAACAATGGGAAGCAATTTGTCAGTAGAAAAGTGACAAAGTTTCTCGAAGACCACAAGATTAAAAAGGATCCTATCAACACCGTATCATCCTAGTGGGAACGGACATGACGAATCGACAAATAAGACCATCATTCAAAATCTAAAGAAAAAAATTGTCCGACGCTAAAGGAAAATGGAGAGAAATATTGCCCGAGGTCGTTTGGGCGTACTACAACATCCAAAATCCAGTACGGGGGCAACACCGTTCTCTTTAGTCTACGGTGCCGAAGCTCTGATCCCGATCGAAGTCGGGGAACCTAGCCTCAGGTTTCGGTATACAACGGAAGAGTTAAATCACGAGGCTATGAATACAAGCCTCGAATTTCTAGATGAAAGACAGGATGCCTCCCTCGTTCGAATGGCCGCACAGAAATGGCGGATCGAAAGGTGTTACAATCGAAGAGCCAATCTTTGACACTTTAAAATCGGGGAGTTAGTTCTGAGAAAAGTCACCCTCAACACTCGAAACCCGAATGAAGGAAAACTTGGCCCGAATTGGGAGGGACCGTATCAGGTCCTCGATATCGTCGGGAAAGGATCCTACAAACTTGACACGATGAACGACGAGCAATTACCAAACAATTGGAACATATCGCTCCTCAAACGATATTACTGCTACGACCTTATCCATTTTCATTTATATTTTATATTAACCAATTACAGGTGTTAAATCGAAGACATCGGGGGATTCTTCAACACAAAGTCCTTAGGTATGAAAGCACGCGTTGCACTCTTTTTCCCTTAGACCTGTTTTTGTTCCAAATGGGTTTTTGCGGCGAGGTTTTTAACGAGGAAACGATTGTTCGTGCTAACTTAGAGCAATTCAACAACATCCGAGGCTTCTTTACAATCAACCTTGAATACTAGGGGGCATCACCCTCGAATGTTAACTTTGTTACAAGGAAAGTACTTCGTGTCAGTAGGGTCTCGATAGGTAAATTTTGTAAGGGCCAAACGGTCAAACAAACCGTGCCCATGTAGATTACTCGATCTCTAATGGAAAACATGTACGCATGTATAATTTATTGAAATAAGTATTTTTCCTTGCCAAATATTTCATGCCTTAGAGAAATTTTTACTTTACAATTTCATACTTTTGATCTATTGTGGAAACAGGCTTAAGGTCCAATCACAACTGAAGTTCAAGAAACTAACCCCACACTCGGGTATTGCCGTCCGAAAAATCGACATAATCCAAGTACTAAAGCCTCGATACGTAAGACCTCGAACTTCGAAGTGTAACGGGGAAACGAGCACAAGAGGAAAATCCCAAGCTAAAGATTACAGCCAAATTAACACGGTTCGGAGACTCCGAATTCCGTAATAAAAATAGGCCTTCGAATACTTTTATAAACCGTTTAAAAAGGCTACCCTCGGCAAAATGACAAAAGGTTTGCGATAACATCAACCCTCAAAAAACCCTAAGGGTATCGAATTGTTCGAACTCTCGAAAAATTTCTTTATTTTATGCTAAGGCATTACAAAACAAAGGGTTCCGATAAACATCAACCCTCGAAAACCCCAATGGGTACATATTTATCTCATGCTAAGGCATAACAAATTTTTATACGATTAACTTTTTTAATACAAAAAGGGAAAAAAAAGCCATTCTTTTTAAGGCCATATTGGCCTAATTCAAGAGCCTAAGGGACATTTTATTTTGAGTTCGAGAAATCATCCTCACTCAACTAAAACTTAAAGGTCACCCTACATTGAGTTTGAGCAAGTACTCGCTCGATTATAAAGATTACACTAGTCCGACCTCGATCAAATTGCCTAAGCTTCGAACTAACGAACAAAATTTTCATAAGGCATGAATGAAACAAAATTTTCACAAGGCAGAAAATGAAATAAAGACAAGTCAAAAAAGAAAGAAATCTTTATACATATATATATATATATATATGAGAACATGTACAAGGTCCGATCAGGATCCTACACAAAAAAACAAAAGTGAAAAATCCTAAGGTTCCTAATTTTCCTTGGGGGCATCTTCTTCTCCATTAGGGTCCCCCCCTCCCGCTCTTGAACTCGCTCTCACTCCCGGCTTCGTCATCATCATCGGAGGAGGCCACTGCCCTAGCATCGGCTTCGAGACCTTTGGCCTTTTTTATCAGATCAGTGAGATCAAAACTTCGGGCATGGATCTCCTTGAGAGTTTTCCTCCGAGTTTGGCACTTGGCGAGTTCGGCAACCCAATGTGCTCGAGTTTGAGCGGTCTTGGAAATCTCTCTTTCTTGGTCTTGAGCAGCTTCAGCATCAGACCGGTAGACGGCCAAGATCGCCTTCACATCGTCCTTGGCCTTTTTGGCCTCAGATTTGACCTTTGCAAGTTCGGCGGCCAACCGAGCTTCGAGCTCCTCAATTTTCTTGGTATGTGCCAAGCTCTTCTCCTTCATGCCCTGAAGTTGACTTTCAGATGATGACAGCTGGGCTCGAGCAACCTCCTTCTCTGAGGCAAGGCAGTCCATATCCTGCTTCCATCCCAAAGTCTCCACTTGCATCTTATTGACCTCTTCACGAAACTGCTCGATTCTCTCGATTTTCTGCTGAACCTATGAGATTCAAGTATTAGCCATCATTCCCGAACCGATGCCATGAGCCTCTAAGATTTTTATTACCTTCTCAATCAGGTCGTTCTGTTCTTTATGAGCCACGACCAACTCGGCTCGGAGGTCCTTAATCTCCTCTTATTTCTTCCCGCTGAGGAGCTTGAGGACGTTCTTCTCCTCGGTAAACCCTTGAAGATCAGCCTCGTACAGGCTCAGTTCAGCTCGGGATTTTGAAAATGCCTCCTGATGAAGCATTAAGGCCTACACATAAAGAAGAAAGGAAGTTAGATAGGAAGAGTAGAACAAACACAAGTGTAATATCGATGAGGGGAGTTAAGACTTACCTGATTCAGAGCTTGTTGTGCCTTATTGAAAAGACTCGATGCCTTGCCCGAATCCTTCCTCTAGATCTCCAAGTCACTCAGGCCGGTAGCATCTTCGACCCCAGTAAAGTAATCACGGAAAAAGTCCTCCTTCCCATGGGCTCCTTCTATGGAGGGGGTATTCAAGGCCCGAGCCTCCTGAATCATCCCCTTAGAGAACGAAAGGAGGGACGGGGAGTCTCCAATTCTATTTCCCCAAGTGGGTCACTTGGGGCGTTCTTTCCATCTCGAGGAGCCTCGAGACCAGCCCCTATAGTCATACCCGCCGTTTGTTCACTACGGTGGGAGACATCTTCAATCTTCGATGAATCGAGGACTTCGCCCGAGTCTTTTTCCAGGGCCTCCTCATCTCGAGGGTGAGTCTTTGCAACCTTCAATAAGCGGCCTTTGGGGCCTCAATGTTCATCTTCACTCGGGCCACCAACCCATATTCGTCTTCGTCTTTGTCTTCTTCCTCATTTTCATCTTCCTCCCTCAGGCTTCGAACTGACTCTTCGGCTAGAAGGATAATTTTATTCCTAGCTTTACGAGCCCCTCTCTTCTTGGGTTTTGGATCCTCGGAGGTTGAGGTCCTTTTCCTCTTTTTAACCTTTGCTGGTTTCGGGATCGAGATCGAAGTCTCCTCCTCACTGGATGGGGGCCTCATGACTGCATCTTTGGCAAGGCCTGTATGAAAAGAGAATTAAGTAAGTGTGGAAAAGACGTTTCAACGAAATTATCAAACATGTGAAAATGGGTTTACCATGATTTTTGGCTTCCCATAGGCCCTTTGATAAGTCGTGTCATGCGCGTTCAGCAAACGTCGATGTCGAAACTAGGTCCCTCACCCAGCTTTTGAGGCTAGGGATGCCATCGAGCATCCAGGCAATGGCTACATCGAAGAAGAACATCAATGAGAGAAAGCAAAGAAGCCAAGTAACAAATAGAAGGGGACCATACTTGCGTTTCATATTCCACTTCTCGGGAAATGGCATCTTCTCGGCCGGAATTAGGTCCGAGGTATTCACCCTAACGAATCGACTCATCTAGCCTCGGTCCTTGTCCTCGTCTATACCAGAGATGAAGACTTTGGTGGCTTGACGTTGGAGCTTTATTAACCCACCTCGGTAAAGCTGAGGGCTGTATAACCTGATGAGGTGGTCGAGGGTGAAGGGGAGCTCGTCGACTTTGCTCAAGAAAAATCGGAGCAATATGATGATCCTCCAGAAGGAGGGGTGAATCTGACCGAGGGTCACCTAGTACTTTTTGCAGAAGTCCACGATGATGGGGTCAAGAGGACCCAATGTGAAAGGGTAAGTGTAAACACTCAAGTACCTTTCCACATGGGTGGTAATAGCCTCCTCTGTGGCCGGAATCACAACCTCTTTGTTTTGTTAGTTGCAGTCCTCCTTTACTTTGTTAAGGTAGTTCTAGGTATCGAGCATATGTATCTCGATACTGGCTCGCAACGACCGGGAACCGACGAGGTTTTCTCGGTCTTGAAATCAGAGTTGATTACACCCCCCCCACCCCCCAGGAATACATTCCTCAAGGAGGGGTTCCATCATTGTTTTCCCGCAGGCCGGTTGAGAAGATGAAGCAGTTTCTTTTCCTGGTACTGTTTTTGACGTTTTTGCCATTTGGTTTGAGTTTGAAGAAAGAAGAAGATAATAAGACTTGATGTTTGAGAAGGTGTTAACAATGAAACCTGAAGATTTTGTAGAACGGAATAACTTAGAAGTTGTAAAAGGCTTTGGAGATTAGAAGAAATTGAAAGTAAAGTTTGAATCAATGAGAAAAAGGCCTTAAAATCACATTATAAATTTAATTGTTATCCGATTTTAAAGGTAAACAAAAATTTACCTAGAGTTTTATCATTTTACTGCTCTTCCCAGTTCGTATGGCTACGCGCCATGTGATATGTTAGTTGGAATTTGTATAAGCAGAGACAAAGGAATATATACAGGGATTGAGATTTAGCTAGGAAGGATTATAAAAGAAAAGAAATAGGAAAAATAAAATATAAAGGGATTACATAAGGACAAGGAAAAGAAAAAAGAAAAAGGTAATGATCGAAATATACACTATGATATTCGAAAAGAGATTTTGGAATGGACAGGATAAAGAAGGGAAAATCATAGATAAAGGAAAGAGGAAAAGGAGAAGAAAAGGAGGGAATATGAAGGACAAAAAAGGGAAATATATATAAAATAATGGAAATGGAAAAGGGATGATGAGAGGAAAAATTAAAGAGGGAAAGAAGCGAGGAAAATAAGCGAGCAGGAAAAAAAAAATAGGAGAAAAGGGAAATATAGGAAAATAAAAAATTAAATAAATAGCTTGCTATCCCCAAACGTCTAACCTTCAATTATTTAAGAGTTTTAAGAACTAAATTTAAGTTATCAACGCTTAGTTCTCATTTATAATAATGCTATAGACACTAACAATATTTTATAAAAAACTTTTATTAGATATTTATCTGTACCACTGCGCTCAACATAGGGTCTAGATATCTAATACAAATAAAAAGACCTTTTTTAGTTATAATAAATAAAGGGTTTCCATAATTGCACAAAAGAAGAATGCTGATCCACATGAATGGAATGATTCATCCACTACATTCGGTATTTTGTTATTTCCGTGTAAAACACTATGACTACATACATAAAGTTTTTCATATTATTACAGTATTAAAACTGAAATTAGGAACCCTCATATATTTCGGTTGTAGAATAACACACAGTATTAAAAATGAAATTAGCCACCCTATGCCAAGGGTGGTCAAGCACCCCCCATTCGTCGAGAAATTATATTCCATATATAAGTTAAATACTATTTAATATGATTATATATTATATTTTTAACACTCTTAACACAATTGAGTCAGACAATCCAACAGTTCAAGGTGTTCGAAGTGACGTGTTGTTCACGTGTTCAAAGTTCTACCTATTTTGTTTGCCAAAACTAAACGTAGACCACCATATGTGGTCTATTTGTTAAAGACTAAAGCTACAATGTACAAAAGTTAGGGACTAAACTGCACATTAGTAAACTTATAACTGAAATTAGGAAAGTAGTTATTAACTACTTTGTGTATCAGCTAATTGTATAGAGAACAATTGAATGAAATGAATACAATACACTTTACTTCCTCCTCTCTCAAGATCATCTAATTCTCTCTTCTTCCTCAACTCCATTTATGCTTCTATTTATTTCTTATTCTGTATTTCTTCTTAAGTTCTTAGCTCGCATAGTACACAAATCAGTTCATGGTATCAATGTAGTAAAGCCTCATAGCTTGAAGATCGAGTCAATTCCGCAAATCATTTGAAGAAAGAAAGATTTTTCAAATCAAAGAAACAAGAATGAGCGATACTGCAGATCAAGAAGCAATTGCAAGTGTTGTTGCGTCTGGAGGAGGAAACAGTCAAGCTTCTCTAGGAATCAACTATAGTCTCCCTCTGTTTCCTTATCCATCAGATATTAGTGGTACACGAATTATCTCCTTTCAACTTACATGTATCGAAAACTATTCTATTTGATTTCGTTCAATGAGAATTTCTTTGTTAGGAAGGAATAAACTAGGACTTGTAGATGACTCTTGTAAAAAAGAGGATTTTCCTGAAACTATGGGAAATCATTGGGATAGGTTTAATGCCATAGTTCTTTCTTGGATAATGAGTTTGGTTTCTAAAGGACTTCTAGGAGGTATTATGTATGCTACTAATGCCTAGGCTGTTTGGGATAAATTGTATGAACGATTTAACAAAATTGATGGTTCAAGAACCTTTAATATCCATAAGAGATTTCTACTTTAACCCAAGGAACTACTTCTGTGTCCAGCTATTTCTCAAAATTAAAAGACTTATGGGCAGAGTTTGATGCATTAGTTCCTGCTCCTAGCTGCAACTATGAAAAGTTCAAAGAATTTAGACTGCATATACAGAAACTGAAGATGTTTCGATTCATAATGGGGCTTAATGTCTCATATGCCCAGGCAAGAAGCTAAATCTTGCTCATGAGCCCAATGCCATCTGTAAACCAAGCCTACTCTATGGTTATAAGTGATGAGAGCCGAAAATTAGTCAAAAATGTGACTGGTATCCTAGGTGCTAATCCTTCAGTAATGCCAGGAAACTATGAAGCTGCTATGTTCACATGAAATGGTGGTGGAAATAAGAACCACAATTTCAAGAAAAACTATAATTTGCAGTGTGAAGTATGCAATCTTAAGGGGCATACCAAAGAAACCTGCTATAGGGTGGTAGGATACCCTTTTGAATTCAAGAAAAGGAAATTTGACAATCTGCAACTTATAATGTACAGATGGACAATTGTACTTCTCAGTCTATCAAAATAGTGGCTACAATGATTTTTCACAAGCCAACTTTCCATCTACTAAACCAAGAGTGGATTACTCTAACATGAAGCACAAATCAGACACTCTTAATGGACATAATACCAACACTATCCCTACATTGTTTATCATGGAGCAGTATAATCAACTTCTACAAATGATAAACAAAGAAGAAGAAGCATCAACCACTCAGCTAATACAACAAGTAAGCATAATGAGTGCATTGCTACTAAGACTCTTCAGGAATGGATCATTGACACATGTGCAACCAATCATATGGTGTCAAGCTTAAGATGTTTGAATAGTGGTACTATAACTAAGTCTAAAATACCAAAGAAAAAGTGTTCCTACCTAATGGTGATGCATCTCTAGTCACATATGTAGGAACAAGTAGTCTGTTTAACAAGGATACTATCACAAATATTTTTCATCTACCACAGTTTAAGTACAATCTTCTATCTGTATCTAAACTAACTAAAGAGCTAAATTGGATGGTTGCTTTCTTCCCTGAATTTTGTGTTTTTCAGGATCTCTTGAGTGTGAAGGTGATAGGAGTTGGTAGAGAAAAAGATGGGCTATATCTGTTTGTGACTGGTGCAAAAGAAGACACAAAAATTGCAGGCTTAAATGTTCAAGACTCAGGCTGCAGAATCAACAGTAATGAAGCTGATATACAACTATGGCATAGTCGACTAGGACATGCTTCTATTTCTATAATGAAGAAACTTCTATCTGTTCCTCAAGAGGCTATAGCAAATAGACTGGCTAATTTCAAAGTATGGCCATGTGCAAAGCAAACTAGGCTTCCATTCCCTAACAACAATATTTAGAACTAATAAATGTTTGAACTAGTCCATATGGATGTATGGGGCCCTTACAAAGTCTCTACTTTTGATGGATATAAATACTTCTTGAATATAGTAGATGATCACTCAAGAATGACATGGATTTATCTGTTTGCTTTGAAGTCTGATGTGTGTGTACTCATTCAGCGATTTGTTCAGCTCATTAAAACACAATTTTATAGAACTATAAAGGTGGTCAGAACAGATAATGGTTCTGAGTTTGTCAACTCAGTTTGTAGTGAAACTTTCAGAAAATATCAGATCATTCATCAAAAGATATGTGTTTATACACCCCAACAAAATGGGGTGGCATAAAGAAAACATAGACATATTTTGGAAGTAACTAGAGCTATAAGATTTCAAGGTTCTATACTAATCAGGTTCCGGGGAGTGTGTGTACTAGCAGCTGTTTACATTATTAATAGAATTCCTTGTTCAATACTACAACACAAGTCTCCATTTGAAAAACTATACAAAAGAAAGACATCCATTCAACATCTGAGAGTCTTAGGGTGTCTATGCTATGCTAAACAAGTGCAAGAAACTGATAAAATGTTATCTAGAATAAGAGTTGCAGTGTATATGGGGTATGGAGACAATCAGAAAGGATATCTTCTTTATGATATTGAGAAAAATGAGTTTTTCATCAATAGAGATGTAATATTCAAAGAAACTGTCTTTCCATTCTCTCTCAGTACAAACAAACAACAAAATCAGTCCATCTTCAATGACACTACACAAGGCCAACAATATCTATACACCAAACTGTATACTACATATGATAGACAACACTTCAATATTTCTAGTGCTAATGATAATCAAGCTGAAGAACAAGACATCCATATACAACATGTTCAACAAACTTTAGAACCAGAAGCTGATATAGCCGCACCTCCATCACCAGTGTCAGTACCTCAGGAAGACACAATGCAACTATCAACTCATGGTAATCTACTAGAGCCACACACAGATGTTCCTGCAGAATCACAAGTAAATCAAAGAAGATCATAAATGGAAAAAGAACCATCTATATGGATGAGAGATTTTGTGTCACTCAATATTCACAAAGACAAACCTTATGCCCTATCTAACTACATCACCTATGACAAACTAAATCCACAACATCAAGCCTACATTGCAAAAATTTCAACTGTGATAGAACCAAAGTCTTACTCTGACGCATTAAAAGACCCAATATGGGTAGATTCTATGAAAGATGAGATTGAAGCAGTATAGAAAAACCATATATGGGAGATCACTTCACTACCAAAAACACATATATGTTGTAAGAATCAACAAAGTAAAATACAAGTCCACGGGTGAAAATGAAAGATTCAAGGCAAGGTCAGTTGCCAAAGGATATAGTGAATAAGAAGGGATAGATTATCATGAAACATTTTCTCCAGTTGTAAAGATGAAGATAGTTAGAACAATTCTAACACTTGCTGCTTAGAAAAGATGGTTCATACACCAAATGGATGTATATGATGCATTCCTACAAGGTGATATTGATGATGAGATATATATGGAATTTCCACAGGGATTTAGGACTCAGGGGGAGAACAATAAATCAGTATATAGACTCACTAAATCCCTATATGGACTAAAACAGGCTCCTAACAGTGGAATGCAAAACTATCAGAAGCTCTACTGAGAATGGGTTCAAACAGAGTCAGTATGATCACAGTCTGTACTTGAAACACACTCAACAAAAGGGTTGTTCTAGTATTAGTGTATGTTGATGATATGCTCATCACTGGAGATACACTTACTCTGATTCAAGACACAAAGGACAAGCTTTCTCAAGCCTTTAAAATGAAGGATTTAGGAGAATTAAAGTTCTTCCTAGGAATTGAGTTTGCAAGGACAACTCAAAGTATACTAATGCATCAAAGAAAATATACTTTGGAGCTTATTTATGAGTTGGAATTGTAACGATCCGTCCAGTCGTTTTGAGAGTATTAACCCAGATCCCCTAATTACTTCTTTCCCCATATATGTTTCTGCTTATATGACTTGCCGGGAGGTTTTGTTTTGTTTTCGGAGTGATTTGGGATACTTAGTCCCAAAAAATGGAAGCTTAAGTTCTATGATTTTTACCGTAGTTGAAACTATGTGAAGACGGCTCCAGAATGGAGTTTCGTCAATTCCATTAGCTCCGTTGGGTGATTTTTGACTTAGGAGCGTGTCCAGATTGTGAATTGGAGGTCTGCAGCTGAATTAGGCTTGAAATGGTTAAAGTTGAATTTTTAGAAAGTTTGACCGGGAGTGGACTTTTTGACATCGGGGTCGGATTCCAATTCCGAAAGTTGGAGTAGGTATGTAATGTCAATTATGACTTGTGTGAAAAATTTGAGGTCAATCGGACGTATAGGTTTCGACATTTGTTGTAGAAGTTTGAAGTTTCAAAGTTCATTAAGTTTGAATTGGAGTGTGATTCGTGTTCTTGTTGTTGTTTGATGTGATTTCAGGGCTCGACTAAGTTGTTATGGTGTTCTAGGACTTGTCGCTATATTTTTTTGAGGTCTCGGGGGCCTTAGGTTAATTTCGGATGGTCAATGAATCGAATTGGAAGTTGGAGAAATTGCTGAAGCATTACAGTTTCTGGTGTAATCGCACATGCGGTGGGGTTGACCGCATGTGCATACTCGCACGTGTGAGTGGAGGAATGCAGGTGCGGTTTGGAGAAGCTTGGAATGTGGGTGCAGGTGCGATGTTAGGACCGCATAAGCGGAGTTGCTTCTGCGGAAGATGGAACGCAGAAACGGAAGCCCTGGGAAGCTTGAGGGTCGCAGAAGAGGGCGCATAGGTGCGGCCCCTTGCTCGCAGAAGAGGAATTTGGGGACCTAAGTGAAGTCCGAACCTGAGATGGTTTTTTCGCAGGTGCGTAACCGCAGATGCGGTAATCCCCTCGCAGAACCAAAATCGCTAGGCAGAAAAGGGGAAATTACGAGGATTTGATCTCATTTTCATTTTAGGACTTTGAGAGCTTGGATTGAGGCGATTATTTGAGTGATTTTCAGAGGAAACTATTGGATAATGATTCTTAACTCATTTTTGGTTATATCCCACTGGTCTATCATTAATTTCATCATTTAATTAAGGATTTGAGTTGAGCAAATATGGGAAAGCTGGGAAGTTCTTCAACCAAAATTTTGGGTTCTTATTGAGATTTTGGTATCGGAGTTGAGTAATTTTGGTATGAGTGAACTCGTGGGTGAATAGGTGTTCGTATTTTGTAACTTCTACCCGATTCTGAGACGTGGGCCCGAGTCAACTTTTTGGGACGATTTTCGAAATTCTTGTTAAAGTCTTGATTTCATTAATTATATTAATTTATTATAGTTGTATTTATAGTATGTAATTGTTTTTGGATATATTTGGGCCATTCAGAGTCGAAAATATGAAGAAAAGGCATTCTTGTTGATTGATTGAGCTTGGCTTGAGGTAAGTAGCTTGCCTAACCTTGTGTGTGGGAAATCCCCTTAGGATTTGGTACTGTTGTGATACTTCTGTAGCATGTGAGCACCGTGTACGCGAGGTGACGAGTGAGTACATGGGCTAATTGTTGTAAAATCCAGTTTTTCACCGAGTAGTAGACTGTTACATCTTAATTGAGTTATACCAGCATGTGTAGTTATCCTGTTTATTCCAATATCACATGTCTACGTGTCTTAAATGCTTATTTGAAACATGTGCAGCATGTTAGTTGAATTTCTATTTTTCCTTGATTTGTATCATCCTTAACCGTAGAATTCTTGTTGTTAATTGCTATTTTCCATCGATTCGATCTGGGTGTTTACTTTTGGGATACAAGGCGGTACCTCAGAGGATCCCCTGCATATTTACTTTTAGGTCTAAGAGGAGGTAACTCGGGAGATCCCGTTGCACATTTACTTTTGAGACTATGAGGCAGTACCTCGGGAGATCTCCTTGAATATTTACTTTTGGGGCTTTGAGAATGTATCTCGGGATATCTCTTTTGCATATTTACTTTTGGGGTTAGGAGACGGTACCTTGGGAGATCTCCTTGCATATTTACTTTTACTTTTGTTAAATTCTCAGTCTTTGTTCATGTTTTTATATCTTCTGTCTTATTATTATATCCCAGTAGGGCCCTTACCTGACCTCTTCACTACTGTACCAAGGTTAGGCTTGGCACTTACCAGGTACCGTTGGGGTGTACTCATGCTACTCTTTTGCAAATGTTTTTGTGTGCAGATCTAGGTACCTCTTACCAGCCCCACTATTAGCTGAGAGTACTTGCTGCTGCTATGGAGACTTCAAGGTATATCTACAGCGTCCTCACATCTTGGAGTCTCCCTCCATTCCTTCCTATGTTGTTTTCTTTTCGCATTCTCCTTAGACTTTGATGTAAAAGATACTTAGTTATCTCCTAGAAGCTTGTGACTTGTGACTACCGGGTTTTTGGGAAATGTTGTTATACTCGAGTGTTAGGTTACTTTTACATGCCGAGCAACGTTTTATCAGTTATATAGTTATTTGTTGAAGTTAGTTGTTAAATTCTGTTTTTATTTTGTTTATTTTGAAAATTGTTAGGCTTACCTAGTTGTAGAGACTAAGTTCCATCACGATATCTTACGAAGGTAGATTTGGGTCGTGAAAAGTTGGTATCAGAGCTCTAGGTTCATAGGTGTTATGAGTCACTAGCAAGTTTAGTAGTCTCGAGGATCGGTACAGAGACTTCTGTACTTATCTTCGAGAGGATATGGAACTGTTAGGACAATTAAACTTCTTTGATTCCTTGCCGTGCAAAATTGTTGACTTCAAAATTCTAAACTTATGTCTTCTATTCTCTCACATATAGTGAGGACACGTACATGTAGATCAGATGACCAGGCACCTACCCCCTGCTAGAGCCTCGAGAGGACGGAGTTGGGGTAAATGTGAGGACGTCCATTTGGTGCAGCCAGAGCATCCACATGAGCTACTACAGAGGAGCCCCAGTAGCCCCAGCTGGAGGGAAGGCACCTGAGGCATCTGTTGCTGCACCAGCCTTCCAGGAGACTCTAACCCAGTTTCTGAGCATGTTCAGCACCTTAGCTCAGGCTGGATTGATCCCACTTGCTTAAGCCACATATCAGGCTGGGGGAGGAGCACAAACTTCCACCGCTCGTACCCCAGAGTAGAAGGTTCAGGTCAACCAGGTTCCATCGATCATACCGATGCAGCCGGTAGCTCCAGTTCATCCCGAGGTTAGGGTAGCAGTTTCTAAGGCGGAGCAACTTAGGCTTGAGAGGTACGGGAAGTACCACCCTCCTACTTCCAGTGGATTGGTGTCAGAGGATTCCTAAGGTTTTCTTAAGGAGTGTCACTATATCCTCCGCACTATGGGTATATCAGAGTCGAGTAAGGTTTCTTTTATTACGTTTCGGCATTGAGGAACAACCTATCAGTGGTGGCGTGCTTATGAGTTGGGTAGACTGGCTGAGGCAGCTTCACTTACATGGATGCAGTTCTCAGATATGTTCTTGAGGAGTATGTTCCCAGAGTCTCAGAGACGCATAGCGCATGGAGTTTGAGCAGTTGCGCCAGGGTTCTATGACCGTGTTAGAGTATGCAGTTCGCTTCAGTGATTTGGCTAGACATGCACCAGCCTTGGTTGCTACTGTTTGAGAGTGGGTCCGTCAGTTTATCGAGGGGCTCAACCGCAGTATCGGGCTTAACATGTCCCGGTGTTGGAGATAGATATTGCATACCAACAAGTTGTAGGGATTTCTAGGAGATTGGAGGGTATGCTTGCTCGAGAGAGAGAGAGAGAGAGAGAGAGAGAGGAGAGGAAGGACAATAAGTCTCGAGAGTCTGGCACTTATATTGGTACTCGTGCCCCAGCGGCAACTCGTCATGGTAGGGGCTATGTGCATCACCCTGTTCATTCAGCACTTCTAACCGCCAGTGGTATTCCGGGTACTCCTAGGCCCCAGGAGCCTTATTATGCACTGTCAGTGTCTAGTGTTCCTCCTACATGAGGTGCTTTCAGCGGTCAGTTCAACAGACCTGACCCGAGCTAGCCACAACAGCCACGCCCTCAGAGATTTTTTTTTGAGTGTGGCTACACTCGCCATATGGCGAGGGATTTCCCTAGACTTAGGAGGGGTGCACCTCCACAGACTTATCAGTCACCATGTTCTCCATCAGGTCCTCGAGCTATAATTACAGCACTGGCTACCACTCCACCTGCTCAGCCAACTTGAGGTGGAGGTCGGGCAGGTAGAGGTCGCCCTAGAGGAGAAGGTCAAGTCGGATATTATGCTCTTCCTGCTCATACAGAGGCAGTTTCTTTCGACACTATCATTACAGGTATTGTTTTGGTTTGTCATAAAGATGCGTCGGTCTTATTTGATCCAGGATCCACTTATTCCTATGTGTCATCTTATTTTTCCACGTATTTGGGCGTATCTCGTGATTATTTGAGTTCTTCTATTTATGTGTCTACACCTGTGGGAGATCTATTATGATTGACCATGTGAATTGATCGTGTTTGGTTGTTCTTAGTGGTTTTGAGACGAGAGCCATTTTATTATTGCTCAGTACATTAGATTTTGATATTAATTTGGGCATGGACTAGTTGTCTCCCCATTATACTATTCTTGATTGTCATGCCAAAACGGTGACGCTGGCTATACCATGGTTACCGCAATTAGAGTGGAGAGGTACCTTAGAGTATACTCCCAGCAGGGCCATTTGATTTCCTAAAGCTCAATGAATGGTTGAGAAGGGGTGTGATGCGTATCTAGCTTATGTGAGAGATGTCAGTATTGATACCCCTACAGTTGAGTCAGTTCCAGTAGTGAGGGATTATCTAGATGTATTTCCAGATGATCTTCCGGGCATGCCGCCCGATAGAGATATCGACTTTGGCATTGATTTGTTGCCTCACACTCAGCCCATCTCTATTCCTCCATATCATATGGCTCCTTTTGAGTTGAAGGAGCAGTTACATGAGTTGCTTGATAAGGGCTTCATTCGGCCCATTGTGTCACCTTGGGGTGCTTTGGTCTTGTTTGTGAAGAAGAAGGATGGTTCAATGCATATGTACATTTATTATCGCCAGTTGAACAAAGTTATAGTGAAGAACAAGTATCCATTGCCTCCTATTGATGACCTATTTGATCAGTCACAGGGTACCAGAATGTTTTCCAAGATTGACTTACGTTCAGGCTATCATCAGTTGAAGATTCGAGAGCCAGATATCCCGAAGAACGCTTTCAGGACTCGGTATGATCACTACGAGTTCCTTGTGATGTCATTTGGGCTGACCAACGCCCTAACAACATTCATGCATTTGATGCACAGTTTATTTTGGCCCTATCTTGATTCATTCGTCATTGTATTTAGTGACGACATTCTGGTGTACTCCCGGACTTGGAAGGATCATGAGAAACACCAGAGGACTGTGCTTCAGACCTTGAGAGAAAAGAAGTTATATGCAAAATTTTCAAAGTGTGATTTTTGGCTAGACTTAGTGGTATTTTTAGGTCATGTAGTATCGAGTGATAGGATCAAGGTGGATCCGAAGAAGGTTGAAGCAGTGCAGAGTTAGCCCAGACCATCCTCAGCTATGGAGATATAGAGTTTTCTTGGTTTGGCGGGGTATTACCATCGATTTGTAGAGGGTTTCTCATCTATTTCAGCACCTATGACTAGGCTGACCTAGAAGGGTGCTCCATTCAGGTGGACAGAGGAGTGTGAGGAGAGCTTTTAGAAGCTCAAGACAGCTTTGACTACAACCTAGTATTGGTATTGCCTATAGGTTTGTGGTCTTATATTGTATATTGTGATGCATCGTGGATTGGTCTTGGCGCAGTGTTGATGTTAGACGGTAGGGTGATTGCCTATACGTCCAGACATCTGAAGGTGCATGAAAAGAACTATCATGTCCACGACATTGATTTGGCAGCTATTGTTCATGCCTTGAAGATTTGGCGACATTATTTGTACGGTATCCCTTGTGAGATCTACACCAATCACCGGGGTTTTCAGCATCTGTTCAAGTAGAAGGATGTTAACTCACGTCAGTGGAGGTAGTTGAAGCTGCTTAAAGATTATGATATCACCATTTTATACCATCCCGGGAAGGTCAATGTGGTGGCCGATGCCTCGAGTCGTCGAGCGGAGTGTTTGGGGAACTTAGCATATCTACCAGTAACAGAGAGGCCATTGGCGTTGGATGTTCAGTCCTTAACCAACCAGTTCATTAGATTGGATATTTTTTAGTCGAGTCGAGTGTTGGCTTGTGTGATCTCTTGGTCTTCTCTTTATGATCGTATCAGGGAGCGTCAATATGATGACCCTCATATGCTTGTCCTTGGGGACACGGTTCAGCACGGTGATGCTAAGGAGGTCACTATTGGAGATTATGGTTCATTGAGGATGCAGGGCAGGCTAAGTGTGCCCAATGTAGATGGTCCGTGATGTGTGGCTAGAATTCGTGATTTTAAGCATTATATCCCTCGCATTTTATGAGCTTTAANGCGTGAGTTGATTCTCCAGGAGGCTCACAGTTCGCAGTACTCCTTTCATTCGGGTGCCACGAAGATGTATCAGAACTTGAGGAAGCATTACTGGTGGAGGAGAATGAAGAAGGACATAGTGGAATATGTAGCTCGGTGTATAAATTGCCAGCATTTGAAGTATGCGCATCAGTGGCCAGGTGGATTACTTCAGAAGTTAGAGATTCCAGAGTGGAAATGGGAGCAGGTCACTATGGATTTCATTGTTGGGCTTCCACGGACCCAGCAAAAGTTTGATGCCATTTGGGTGATTGTGGATAGGCCAACCAAGTCAGCATTTCATTCCTCTGATGACTACTTATTCTTCCAAGTAGCTGGCTCGAGTTTATATACGCGAGATTATCAGTCTTCATGGCGTGCCGGTATCTATCATCTTTGACCGGGATATATATTTTACCTAGCGGTTCTGGAGGGTCGTACATCATGATTTAGGTAATCGAGTTGAGTTGAGCACAACATTTCACCCTCAAACGGACGGATAGTCTGACCGCACTATTCAGATACTAGAAGATATGCTCTTCGCGTGTGTGATGGAGTTTGGAGGTTCTTGGTATAAGTTCTTGCCACTTGCGGAGTTTGCCTACAAAAACAGTTATCAGTCAAGCATTTAGATGGAACCATATGAGGCTCTGTATGGTCAGTGGTGTCGGTCTCCAGTGGGATGGTTTGAGCCAGGCGAGGCTAGACTATTGGATACAGATATGGTTCAGGATGCTTTGGAGAAGGTTAAGGTGATTCAGGATCAACTTCGCACAACCCAGTCCAGGCAGAAGAGTTATACGGATCGGAAGGTTCGCGATGTTGCATTCATGGTTGGAGAGCGGGTCTTGCTCCGGGTTTCACCCATGAAGGGTGTTATGAGGTTCGGGAAGAAGGGCAAGCTGAGCCCAAGGTTTATTGGCCCATTTGAGGTGTTGCGGTGTGTCGGGGAGGTTGCTTATGAGCTTTCCTTGCCTCCCAGCCTAGAAGGATTCCATCTGGTATTTCATGTTTCTATGCTCCGGAAGTATCTTGGCGATTCGTATTTTGTCTTGGATTTAAGCTCAGTCTAGTTGGACAAGGATTTATCTTATGTTGAGGAGTCGGTGGCCATTTTGGACATGCATGTTCGAAACCTGAGGTCAAAGAACATTGCTTCCGTGAAGGTTTAGTGGAGAGGTCAGCCGGCCGAGGAGGCAACTTGGGAGATCGAGCATGATATGTGCAGGCGTTATCCTCATCTTTTCACCACTTCAAGTATGTCTCTATACTCGTTCGAGGACGAACGATTGTTTTAATAGGGGAGAATGTAACGACCCAGCCGTTCGTTTTGAGAGTATTAGCCCCGATCCCTAGTTACTGCTTTCCCTGTATTTGTTTTGCTTATGTGACTTGTCGGAGGGTTTTGTTTTGGTTTTGGAGTGATTTGGGATACTTACTTCCTAAAAATGGAAGCGTAAGTTCTAGGATTTTTTACAGTAGTTGGAACTATGTGAAGATGGCTCTAGAATGGAGTTTCTTTTCGTCGTTACGTTAGCTCCGTTGGGTTATTTTGGATTTAGTAGCGTGTACGGATTGTGAATTGGAGGTCTGCAGCTGAATGAGGCTTGAAATGGCGAAAGTTGAATTTTTGGGAAGTTTGACCGGGAGTGGAATTTTTGACATCAGGGTCGGATTCTGATTCTGGAAGTTGGAGCAGGTCCGTAATTTCAATTATGACTTGTGTGCAAAATTTGAAATCAATCGGACGTGATTTGATAGGTTTCGGCATCAGTTGTAGAAGTTTTAAGTTTCAAAGTTCATTAAGTTTGAATTGAAGTGTGATCGTATTTTTGTTATTGTTTGATGTGATTTGAGGGCTTAACTAAGTTCAAATGGTGTTTTAGGACTTGTCGGTATACTTGGTTGAGGTACCGAGGGCCTCGGGCTGATTCGGATGGTAAATGAATCAAATTGGAAGTTGGAGAAATTGCAGAAGCATTGCAACTTCTGGTGTAATCACACCTGTGGTGGGGTTGACCGCAGGTGCGGACTCACACGTATGAGCGGAGGAACGCAGGTGCGGTTTGGAGAAGCTTGGCCTATAGGTGCAGGTGCGATGTTAGTACTGCAAAAGTGGAGTGACTTTTTCGGAAGATGGAACCCAAACGCAGAAGCCCTGGGAAGCTTGAGGGTCACAGTAGCGGAAATTATCTGCAGAAGCGGGTGTGCAGGTGCGGCCCCTTGCTCGTAGAAGCGGAATTTGGGGACTTAAGTGAAGTCTGCATCTGCGATGGTTTTTCCGCAGGAGCGGAACCGTAGATGCGGTGATCTCCTCGTAGAAGCGAAATCGATGGGCAGAAAAGGGGAAATTACGAGGGTTGATCTCATTTTCATTTTGGGACTTTGAGAGCTCGGATTGAGACGATAATTTGAGGAATTTTAAGAGGAAACTATTGGGTAATGATTCTCAACTCATTTTTGGTTATATCTCACTAATCTATCATTAATTTCATCATTTAATTAAGGATTTGAATTGAAAAAATTGGGGGAAAAGTTGGAAAGATCTTTAATCAAACTTTTGGGTTTTATTGAGATTTTGGTATCGAAGTTGATTAATTTTGGTACTAGTGAACGTGTGGGTGAATTGGTGTTCGTATTTTGTAACTTTTACCCGATTCCGATACGTGAGCCCAGGTCAACTTTTTGGGGCGATTTTCGAAATTCTTGTTAAAGTCTTGATTTCATTAATTAGATTAGCTTATTATAGTTGTATTAATAGTATGTAATTATTTTTGGCTAGATTTCGGTTGGAGTCAGAAAATCGAGGAAAAGGCATTCTTGTTGATTGATTGAGCTTGGCTCGAAGTAAGTAGGTTGGCTAACCTTGTGTTTGGGGAATCCCCTTAGGATTTGGTACTGTTGTGATACTTCTGTGACATGTGAGCGCCGTGTATGCGAGGTGACGAGTGCGTACACATGCTAACTATTGTAAAATTCGACTTTTCACCGAGTAGTATCCTGTTACATTTTAATTGAGTTATACCAGCATGTTATCCTCTTTAGTCTAATATTGCATGTCTACGTGGCTTAAATGCTTATTTGAAATATGTGCAACATGTTTAGTTGATTTCTGTTTTTCCTTGATTTGTATCTTCCTTAACTGTAGAATTCTTGATGTTAATTGCTGTTTTCTATCGATTTGAGTTATGTGTTTACTTTTGGGACTAAAAGGCGGTACCTCGGGAGATTCCCCTGCATATTTACTTTTGGGACTACGATGCAGTACCTCGGGAGATCCCCTTGCTCATTTACTTTTGAGACTACGAGGCGGTACCTTGGGAGATCTCCTTGCATATTTACTTTTAGAACTACGAGACAGTATCTCGGGAGATCCCCTGTTGAGTATTTACTTTTTGGACTACGAGACGGTAACTCAAGAGCTCCCCTATTGTTTATCTCATCGTGATGTGTTTTTATTTCTCCGTGAATTCTTTTTGTTAAATTCTCAGTATTGCTTCATGTTGTTATATCTTCTGTCTTATTATTATATCCCAGTAGGGCCCGGACTTGACCTCGTCACTACCCTACTGATGTTAGGCTTGGCACTTACTGAGTATCGTTGTGGTGTACTCATGCTACTCTTCTGTACATATTTGTGTGCAGATCCAGATACCTCTTACCAGCTTCGCTATTAGCTGAGAGTACTTGTTGCTGCTACAGAGACTTCAAGGTATATTTGTAGCTTCCGCAGACCTTTGAGTCCCACTCCATTCCCTCCTATGTTGTTTTCTTTCCGTATTCTCCTTTGAATCTGATGTAAAATACATTTAGTTATCTCCTAGAAGCTTGTGACTTGTGACTACTGGGTTTTGAGGAAATGTTGTTATACTCGAGTGTTGGGTTACTTGTACATGCAGAGTGACGTTTTTATCAGTTATATAGTTATTTGTTGAAGTTAGTTGTTAAATTCTGTTTTTATTTTGTTTATTTCACAAATTATTAGGCTTACCTACTCGTCGAGACTAGGTGTCGTCGCGACATCTTACGGAAGGAGATTTGGGTCATGACAGGGATTAAGTTCTGCCGAACTAGCCTCTTCACCTATGGATATCAATGTCAAATTGACTACAAAAGAATATGATGATCACTTGGAAAAAACAAGAACTGACACAACTGTTTATCTTCCTATTGATCAACATGCCTACCAGAGATTAGTTAGAAACCTACTATATTTAACTATGTCTAGACCTGACATCTCATATGGTGTTCAAACACTAAGTCGGTACTTAGATCAACCAAAGAACTCACACATGGAGGCTGCTATGAGGATTGTCAAATGCGAAGAAGGAACTAGGAAGAGGCTTTCTACTATCAAGCAATAAGTCAGAAGGAATAACTGCATACTGTGATGCAGACTGGGCAGCATGTTCACACTCAAGGATCAGTAACAGGGTATCTCATCAAACTAGGCGATTCTTTAATTTCATGGAAATCAAAAAAATAAACTACTATATCCAAAAGTTCTGCTGAAGCAGAATACATAAGCTTGGCAACAACTGTTGCAAAATTCGTTTGGATATTGGGACTCATGAAAGAGATAAAGACTGAAATTAAGCTACTTGTTGTGTTTTACAGTGACATCAAATCTGCAGTCCAAATTGCAGCCAATCCAATTTATCATAAAAGGACAAAACATATAGAAATAGATTGTCACTTCATAAGGGAGAAAATAGCTCAAGGCCTTTTCTCAACTCAATATATTTCTACGAAAGAACAACTGGCAGATATCCTAACTAAGTGATTAAACAAGGTGCAACATGAGTATCTTACTTCCAAGAACAAATTCACTAAGTCCTAACTTGAGGGGAATGTTGAAGAGTGAAGCTACAATGTACAAAAGCTAGGAACTAAATTGCACTTTAGTAAACTTGTAACTGAAATTAGGAATGTAGTTATTAACTACCTTGTGTTAGTTACGAATATGAAAGTATCTATAGAGCAGATTCTTCATGTATATATACTCATGATCAGCTCATTGTATAGAGAACAATTGAATGAAATGAATACAATACTTTTTACTTCCTCCTCTCTCAAGATCATCTAATTCTCTCTTCTTCGTCGACTCCATTTCTGCTTCTATTCTTTCTTCTTCTTTATTTCTTCTCGAGTTCTTAGCTCGCATAGTACACAAATCAGCTCATGATTCTTTTTCAATCTAAAAAATTTCCTAATAAAATAACTCTTAAAATTTAATATTTGTGTAGAAATAAATAACTAATCTTAAAAGTAACCTTTTAACTAAAAGTTATTCTTAAATAAATTTTATAATTTAAAATCTATAAAAATTTCTTTAATAAATCTCTCTACAAACATAGATCATCTCTACTCTCTTTACTTTGGTTTTGTGCTTACTTGTATTAGTAAAATTACTAATGTTATTGTTTCTTTATTTTAATTTTGATTTATAAAATGATCGTTCTATTAAATTTTTTTATCGTATATATATATATAGAGAGAGAGAGAGTACTAAAGCATATCTATCTGAAAATAACGGTAAATATGAAAAAGAAACATTGTGTTAGATTCAATGAATTTAAGAAAAGTAGCTCTAGTTAAGCCTTTAACACAAAGTTTAGAAAGTGAAAGGGGAAAATGGCAACAAGTACAGTAGTAGTATAAAGGAAACAGTTCTGCAATCTTATTGTATATGTTTTCTGTTTTCATGTATGCATTGACAAAATAAAACCGCACAAGTAAAACACATTTAATCAAAAGGCCGACCGCGGCCAGCCGGCAACGACACCCTGTGCATAACTTGAGTTAGAACAAAGTACAAACAGGGCAGATCTACCTTAGTCCGAGCGATGAAAATCCAAGAAAAGAAGAGAAATAAATTTAATAAAGTGACACCACATGACAACAAGAGACGTGTACCACAACTGGTGAGACGTTTCAATTTTCTTGAATATGTCACCCATTCGAATCGCTGGCTACATCTTTGTTTCAAATTCTTTGTGCCGCATTTTTGAAATAAAAAAATGTGGAGGTTTGAACCATTGATCTCTTAACTCTTAAGCGTTAAGACAGCAACAACAAATTATTTGACATGTATTATAAGTTATTTGGCTATTTTCTTTCCCGTTCATCTTCTTTATTATCAACATTGAAATTGATTAATAACAATTTGCATAATGGAATTGGAATGAATGGTGAGATATCGTGTGATTACTTGGTGTTCTATATATAATAATAAAGGTAATTAGTATTATTTCTAATGAGCTTATATTGAATATATTTTAATAAATAAAAATTCATATTTAGTAAGATACTTGAGTTGTGTTCTATAAAATAATTCGAATTATAATATTTTTAATATGATTTTATAGTGAATTATTATTTATTACTGTTTAAAATTGTGACACCACTTATAAAAAATACTGCGTACGCCACCGAGTACAGACACAACAATTTCAAATCATAATCACCAAATTTCATATCTATTGGCTATGATTATATTGTGCTTAGTAATATTCTTAATCTTCATCTCTTTTGTTAAAAGAATCTAATTATTAGTATAGCAGATCTACATGTTTTAAATCTGAAAAGTAGTCGTCATTAGTTATTACTGTTTGACCAACCAGCGGTTTGTTGGTATTCCAAACTTTTTATGCGATTGTCTCCAACTTTTGAAAATATTGATAGGATGTACTCAAATATATGAGGATTCACGATTAAATTAGTATATGAATGATCCGCTATATTTTTGATGATTTTCATAAATATTCACTTTTATGATGTGTATTGAAATATAATCAACGTTGGCAAATTAAATGAATCGGTCTGTAGGGGGAATTAGAGTAAATGAAGGTGTTAAAAGACGATGAGGTAGACCTAACATCACATGGAAATAGTTGTTTCGAAAGACTGATAAATTCTTAAAATCAATGCAAAGTTCATTTAAAATGAGACATAATGGAAGAAAAATTTCCATATAGGTGATATTATGTCTCTTGGAAATTTTTCTTATTATTACCGGGGGCACATGCACCTTAAATCATGCGGTGTTCGAAAATACTCATTAGACATTTATGAGAAAATAAATATATTGGGAATATGTATAGAAAATAACACTGTTTATTATTATAGTAATTTATTCATTTGTCCATTTTTTCAAATTGTAACATTGTTATGTAATATATATATATATATATATTACATAACAATGTTACAATTTGAAAAAATGGACAAATGAATAAATTACTATAATAATAAACAGTGTTATTTTCTATACATATTCCCAATATATTTATTTTCTCATAAATGTCTAANACTACTCTTATTTTATTTTGACATGATGAAGATACAAATTGAGCTTGAAAAAATAAGAATTCATATTGCTGATCCCTACTTTATCTACGATTGAATCGTAGTTATTATTGTTATTATTGTTCGAAAAATAAATAAAAAGCAGCCACAACAAACAAAGCAGCAAACGTCATTTTTTCTTCTTTTTCTGCTTACCGTCTTTGCAGAGATAAGAAGTGGCCATGGTCTAGCAGCGAAGCTAGAGTATCGTTATGGATTCGGTGGAACCAATATATCGTTTTTGTTTAAGTTATATATTTGTCTTAAAAATATTTATTTAATATGTACAAATTATTAATTTAGAATCCACAAACTTAAAATCCTAAGTTACTACTGATGTTCTACAATTCTTAAACAATGGAAGGCTGTTGAATCAAATCAATGCAACAAATATCACTCTGATTCCAAAGGTCTCTTATCCTGAATATGCAAGTCAATACAGGCCAATATAATGTTGTAGTACCATGTAGCATCTCTAAAGTCCTATGTGAAAGATTGAAACAAGCTTTGACTCACTTGGTGGCAGAAAATCAGGCAACCTTTGTGACAGGTAGATCTCTAGTACACAATGTGCTAATTTTTCATGATCTCATGAGACATTATAACAGGAAAACAACACCTCGATGTCTAATGAAAATAGATTTGAGGAAAACATATGATATGGTGAGCTGGGAGTTCATAGAAGAAGCACTAACATGCTATAGGTTTCCAATCACTGTCAATCAGTTGGTTATGGCATGTGTTACCTCAACAAAATTCTCTGTGAAAATCAATGGACAAGGTTATGGATACTTTGAAGGTAAAAGAGGACTGAGGCAGGGAGACCCCATGTCACCTCTTCTGTTTGTGCTTGTAATGGAGTTCCTCTCAAGGACATTAAATAAGATGAGTGAACTCCCAGAATTCAAATATCACCCTATGTGCAAAGCCCTTAAGCTCACTCACCTAATATTTACTGACGATTTAATGATCGTCTGCAAAGGTGACACTAGATCAATAGCAAGGGTAATGGAAACATTAGAGGATTTCAGTAGAGTTACTTGACTAGTGGCCAATGTGGACAAATCTAATATTTTCTTGGCTGGAATAGATGAAGCAACTCAGGCACTTATACTAGAAAGTATAGGATTCTCTGTGCGTACTTTATGTATCAGGTACCTTGGCTTGCCACTCTCATCAAAGAAATAGAGCAAAATGGATTGCCATTGACTAATCCGTAAAATTACACATAGGATAATATGTGCATACTCAAGGAAGCTGTTCTACGCAGGGAGATTACATATTATAAATGTTGTGCTTTTCTCTTTATATAACTTCTGGGGTGCTGTTTTCATTTTACCTCAGAGTGTGCTTAAAGAGGTGGATCAAAGGGTAGGACTTATCTCTGGGGGAGGGGGGGGGGGCCAGAAGAACATAGGAAGTTGGCTCTAGTTGCATGGGAGAAAGTGTGCGTTCCAAAAAAAGGATGGAGGCCTCAACATAAAAAACTGTAGGCTAGGGAATATTGATGCAGTGGGAAAACTATTATGGCAGCTGGCAAACAAGGAGGACATGTTATGGGTTAGGTGGGTCCATGGAGTATATATGAGGACTGAAAGTAATATTTGGAAACATAAAGCTTCAGCTGACTGCAGTTGATTTTGGAAGAAGCTAAATTCTCTCAAAGGCCTTATGCCGAGTTGGTATCAGAATGGGGTATACGCACTAACTCCTAATGGTGCTTATTAAATGACAAAGAGCTACAACATGCTACTAGGGGAGCATGTGAGAATGCAGGAATCCAGATTAGTATGGACAACAATGATGCAACCCAACCATAGGTTTATCATCTGGTTAGCCAATCAAGATAGGTTGCTAACAAAGGAAAAGCCTCTGAGGAAGCAAATCCCAGTGGAAAATGGACTATGCATCTTATGTGATCAAGGAACACTAGAAACTCAGGCACAAATGTTTGTTGAATGTGCATGGATTACAACAGTCAGGAATTGAGTGTCTATAAGGCTAGGAATACAGCTCCAGGAAAAAGGCATCAGAGAGAGCCTACATTGGATACAAAAAAGGAATTGGAAACAAGCTCAAAGAGAGATGGTCGCAGCCGTGTGGGGTCCTATGATATACGATACATGGAAATCTAGGAATTGGAGAATCTTTAGGAACATAACTGTAAATAAAGAGTTTACAATAACAAAGATCCAACAAGAAGTTAAGATTAGACTAGATAGCATGAAAATACAGGCAAAGCTCATAGATGTCAATATTTATTTTCGTGGATATGTAATTAGAAGAGATCTCTTGAGGCCTAGCAGATACTAGGTGCTCTCTAGGTGTAAAAAGTTTGTTGTTAAGTAATATTCACAATTACTACCAAAAATATAAAATCCTAACTCTACCTCTAATGGTCCATTGATGGAAATCAAATTAATCCAGAATATTGAAGAGATCTAATAAATAAGATGTGTGCTAGCTTTATTTTATAATATACCGCTGCTGAAACTTTTCTTATTAGATTTGTTGAAACGTTTTCAAGTAGAAAATAAATATTTTTATCAGTGGCAAGATTAGGGAAATCTACCATTCTTACCTCCATTAATGCACGGTGCACATATTGTCTTCTATACATAAAAGGATAGGCGAATTAAATGTGAACTTCAGAAAAGTTCAGGTAATTTTCCTTGAAGTTCATGAAATATTCTTGAAATTTGTTGGAACTCTAGGTGTGTAAATTTCGAGCTTCAGATATTGTCTTGGATTTCAAATTAGTTCAGTTTCGAACTTTAGAATACTTAATCTGGATATTTTACTTTGCAGCAAATCGAACTCCAAGGAAATTTCCTAAAGTTTGTGTGGCTATTTTTCAACTGCTTCGCGCACTTTTTCAAGCTATGGATATTTTCAACTACTTTGCAAATTTTTAAGTTGTGACTATGTGCCAACTACTTTCTAGACGTTGTCCATGTTCTAATTGGCAGCCCTAAAAGTGGTGCTAAAATATGATCTTACATTGAGCAGATTCACAGTGGCTCCGCATAGCTCTAAAGGCAGAAGGATCAGGAATTGTAAAATGATTCTCTTATATTCTTTCTCTGAAGATACAGGTCAGTATTTATACAAGTCTAACTAACAACCTATCTAACATTAACTTATGAGCTGGCATTAAGTGTATGCATAACCGACTAACTGACACAATAACTACCATAACTACTACTAACAAACTAGAGCTCACAAGACTCCCCCTCAAGTTGGAGGGTGCAATATATTCAGCACACCAAGCTTGCTAAGAAGATGAACATTTGAAGCTTGAGAGAAACTCTTGGTGAGTAAATCAGCTAGTTGGTCTTTGGAATGGACATAGACAGTCTTGACCACCCCTGCCTTGATCTTATCACGAATGAAATGATAGTCGATCTCGATATGTTTTGTTCGTTCGTGAAAATAGGATTAGCAACCAATTGTATAGAAGATTTGTTGTCACATTGCACCAGAACAAGAAGATTGATGGGAACTCCCAGCTCTTGAAATAGGCCTAGAAACCATGTGACTTCAGCTACAGTGGAAGTTGTGCTACGATATTAAGCTTCAGCTGAACTTCTGGACACTATTTGTTGCTTCTTTGACTTCCATGAAATGAGAGATTCACCAAATTCATCATATAACCTGTTACTAATCTCCTAGTATTGGGGAAAGATGCCCAATAAGAATCACACAAACATTGCAACTCTGATATAGGACTAGACCTCAACCAAATACCTTGGCATGGAACATTCTTCAGATATCTAACCACCCTAATAGCAGCCTCCCAGTGGGAATCCTTAGGGTGCTGCATGAACTGGATCAAGGCGTGAATAACATAGCTAATATCAGGTCTTGTTGTAGTCACATACATCAAACGACCAATAAATCTTTGATATGCACTAACATCTTCCAAAGGTGAGCCACCTGTGGAACCTGCTTCCTGATCATATGCAATTGTAGTTAACTTGATATTGATCTCCAAAGGAGTGATTGCTGGCTTAGCACCACTGAGTCCCATTTTAGAAATGAGTTCTAGGACATACTTCATTTGATTCAAAACTACCCTAGTTGTTGACCTTAAGCTTTCAATGCCCAAGAAGTACTTGAGATCACCTAAGTCCTTTAGCTTGAATTGCTGATGGAGTATCTCCTTTGCTTCAGTAATCACCTAACCATTGCTGCCTGTGATGAGAAAATCATCCACATACACCAGGATGATCATCATGCCTTCAGGTTTCTTTAATGTGAATAAGGAGTAGTCATAATTTCTTTGTATGAAACCTATTGCTGCTAGTGCATCAGACAACTTAATATTCCACTGTCTTGATGCCTGCTTGAGTCCATACAGGGACTTAATCAATTTTCAAACATTTTGACCCCCCTACCTCCTAAAACCTTCAGGCATATCCATGTAAACTTCTTCATAAAGATCACCTTGCAAAAAAGTGTTGTAGACATCCATCTGGTATAAATTCCAACCTTTAGAAACAGCCTAGGCTATGAATGACCTCACTATTACCATCTTCACTACAGGAGAGAAAGTATCATGATAATATAGACCCTCTTGTTGTCTATAACCCTTTGCAACTAATCTAGACTTGAACCTCTCAATGTCCCCATTTGCTTGGTACTTGATCTTGTAGACCTATTTGGATCCTACAGTGTATTTCCCTGATGTTAAGTCTACAACTTCCCAAGTTTTATTATCCTCTAAAGCCTTGGTTTCTTGTCTCATTGTTTCAATCCATCTATCATCTTTTGCAGCTTGGTTGAAAGATTTGGGCTCAACCAATGTAGAAAACTTTGTCAAATAGCTTTGGTACTTTAGTGTGACTTTGTCATAAGATATGTAGTTAGTGATGGGATACTTACTAGTACCCTTCTATGTTGTGACATAATATCTTAGCCAAATAGGTTTTATGGAGGTCCTGGACAATTTTCTCAGTGGAATATGTAGAGCATCAGCTGTCATGTCTTGATTAGGAGCATGAGGTTCATCTTCCTGTATGACTGGAGATGGGTTGTCCCGCAACTCATTGCCTCCCTCTACATTGTCTTTAACTGCACTTTCAGTTGTAAGTACAGCCAAACTTTGATCCACATATGAACCTTGGCCTAAGTCTTGTGAGTTGTCTGCAACTCCTGTAGATGGCATTCCAACATCAAGTATGCCAGAATCCAAGTGGTCAACATGAGTATTGTGACCGATGGAAATCTCTTATTATTTTGCAAAAAGGAACACAGACTCATTGAATACTACATTCCTACTTACAAATATTCGATTGGTAGCAATTTTCAATAAGATGTAACCTTTCTGTGTTTTGAAATATCCCATCAAGACTGATTCCTTTGCTCTTTCCGCAAACTTATCTCCTTGGGAACAACTGAAGCAAAACACAATCACCCTATCACTCTCAGGTGAGTTAAGGATGGATGCCTTGTATATAGCATCTCATTATGACGTTTTACTTTAATAGCTTATGAGGGCAACCTGTTCATCAGGTATACTGCAGTAGTTACACAGATTCCCCAATATCTAATTTGCATTTTTTATTTAAATTTCAGTGCCCTTGTTATATCTAAGATGTGCTTGTGTTTTCTCTCCACAATTCCATTTTATTGTGCAGTGTGAATACAACTGCTTTTGTGTAATATTACAAAACCTTGTAACAGATCATTGCACTGCGAGTTAAAGAACTATGTGCCATTGTCTGATCTCAACACTTTTAGCATCACTCCAAACTGGTTTCTCACCATTAACAGAAAGTTTTTAATTGCAACAATTTTTCAGATTTGAGTTTCAGTAAATGAATCCAAGTAAACCTACTAAATTCATCCACAACAGTAAGGAAATAATACTTCTTGTCATAGGTAGATGTTTTATAAGGGCCCCATAAATCCATGTGAACAAGATCAAAAGGAGAAACTGCCCTAGAAACACTAGTAGGGAAGAACAATCTAGTTTGTTTAGCTAAGGGACACACAAGGAAATTATTCAGAAGATCATTATTTACAATGCTTCCTAACCAATTCATACTCTTCATAGAAGAAGCTGAAGGATGACCAAGCCTTTGATGCCATAATCTGTCGTCATCATTCATTGCAACTGATGCTTCTACATTACAACCTCTACTTCTATTGTTACTTCTAGCTTTGACAATGTATAAAACACCTGCCTCCTTACCAATCCCCTTCACCCTGCCACTGTAAAGATCCTGTAAGAGGACAAAGTCAGGGAAAAACTTCACTGAACACCTCAGTTCTCTTATGAGTTTGGATACTGACAAGAGATTAAATTTGAAATCTAGTACATACAAGACACCTATTATAACCTCAATACCAAATAGAGATGCATGGCCTGTATGAGAAATAGGGATCTTATCTACAGTAGGCAAATGTACTGTGTCCTTAGATTATTTCTTAGTGTTATCATTTGTTAATAAATCCATAGATGCAGTTATATGATGTGTGACACCTAAGTCCACAATCCACTCACTATTAATGTCTCTGGACATGAAACAAGCTGTAATACCTGCCATATTGCTTTAACTATCCATGTTGTTTTGATTGTCAACTGGTTCATTTCTCAACAATGCTAAAATCTGCTTGTATTGTTCCTCTGCGAAGAATGGTCCTTTTCCAGCAAAAGAATCCTGCAAGTCACATCTAGAAGAGCATTGAGCACCTGCATTGTTTGAAACATTGTTAACAACATTAAACTGTGGAGTTCCTTGACCAATTGTCCATTTGCACCCACATTTCCACGACCAAACTATCCAGTATTGAGTTGATTGGACCTTTTCTTTCCCTTAAAGTCTTCAGGGTATCCGATCAGCTTATAGCAATTTTCCTTGCTATGACCTTTGTAACCACAATGTTCACATTGCACAAAAGGTTTCTTTCCCATATAGCTTTGGTTACGACCAACCTGCATAGGTACTGGTTCATTCTTATCAATTACTGCATCCATACCAGGACACTGTATAGATTTATCTTCGATCACCATCGCATAAGCTTGATTGATAGAAGGCACATTCGGCTTCATGAGAATCTATCTTCTAGCTTGGTCATAAGAGTCGTTTAATGCGCTAAGGAATTGTAGCAATCTTTGCTGCTCTAAATGATCAACATAATATCTTGAATTGGCCTTAGGTACCATAGCATCATACTCAATCCATAAATCCTTTAATTTTTTGAAACAGAATCTGTACCTTGTGAGAGAGTGGCAATGGCTCGATGCAGCTGAAAAATTCTCATGCAATTCACCGTATCGAATCTCTCCCTCAAGTCTTCCCACACGATATGAGCATTTGAATCATGCAATTCCACACAATAGTTCCGTGGATACTGTGTTCATGAGCCATCAGAGGACAATAGCATTACAAGTTCCCATTGCTCTTGTAGCTCAGCAGTACATGATTACTTCGTACAAGTTCCATTCACAAACCCTAGCTTTCTCTTCCCAAGTAGTGTGATCTTTATCTTCCTACTCCATAGTCCGTAATTTTCAGATCCTGTAAGCTTCACATGAACCAGAATAACGCCTGGAGTTTCTGCTGGACCTAGATACAATGGATGTGTGTACGAATTTGTTGATGCAGATTTAAGCAGTAGCTCTACACTACTCTAATGGAAGAAGCTTCTAGAGCACATAAATGAAGATGAGTTGTATAAAAGGGATGAGCAGGTAAGAATACTAAATGAGGATATAAGCAAGGTCAAGCATGATCTAGACAGAAGTTGTAAATGGAACAGGTCCTCCGATGCACTTTCATGGCTACAAGAACATCATAGTAGCAACAGAAGAGGACTTGGCTTTAGGAACCTGGCACCTAAGTGGGATCCCAAAAGCAAGTACCTCACACTTCTTGAGAAGAAGATTTGCAGACACTATGGTAAAACAGGTCACTATAAAGGTGAATGCATTGCCAAAGGAAAAGGCAAGTAAAAAAAACAAAGAATTTGTTCAAAGGAAGAATAGGCTACCAAGTTGGGCTAAACATAATTTGATTTATCCTTTTGCCTATAGAAAGGGACCTAAACTAGTTTGGGTTCCTAAGACTAACCCCTTATTTACTTTTGCAGGTCCAAGTGAAGGGGAGAAACCAAATATGGTACATGGATAGTGGCTGCTCAAAGCACATGACAGGAAGCAAGAACCAGTTCCTTTCACTTGAGGACCTTAAGGGAGGTAACGTCTCCTTTGGAAATGGGAAGAAAGGTGAGATCATTGGGTTTGGAAAAGTAGGTAAAACTTATTCTCACTCTATTGAGAACGTCTACTTGATAGATGGACTAAAATATAGTCTAATAAGTGTATCACAATTGTGTGATAGAGGTAACATGGTAGCATTCACCTTTACAAAATACTTTGTGATTAATATTACCACTGACAAGATAGTTTTGCAGGGAAAAAGAGTGAGCAACATATATGTTGTGGATCTGTCCACACTTTCACATAAATGAACTCACTTGCTTAAGTGTGTTGGATAATGATCCTCTCCTTTGGCACAAGAGACTTGGACATGCGAGTCTAAGTCAACTCAACAAACTAGTCTCCAAGGACATTGTGATAAGGGTGCCTAACATTAAGTTCAAGGAAGATAAAGTTTGTGAGGCTTGTGCAAGGGGGAATCAGGTAAGACCCTCTTTTACAAGCAAGAAAGTGATAAGCACCACTAAGACGATGCAACTGGTTCATATGGATCTTTGTGGACCAATGAGAACATTAAGCAGAGATGGTAAGAGATATATGATGGTGCTTGTTGATGATTACTCTAGGTTTACTTGGACACTGTTTCTAACATTTGAAGATGAAGCATATGACATGTTCACGTCTTTTGTTAGAAAAACTCAGAAACAATTAGGTAATCAACTTGCATCAATTAGGTATGATCATGTTACTGAATTTGAAAATGCTAAATTTGCTGAAATTTGTGATGAGCATGGCATAGATCATAATTTTTCTGCTCCTAGGACTCCACAACAGAAATGGCTAGGACTATGCTTCTTTCTGTAAACTGCCTCATAGTTTCTGGGCAGAAGCTATGAACACTGCATGCTACATCATAAATAGGTGCATGACTATACCTCTTGTTGAGAAGACTCTCTATGAGTTACTTAAAGGGAGAAAGCCAAATATATCACATCTTAGGGCATTTGGATGCAAGTGCTTTGTGCACAATAATGGTAAAGATTCCCTAGGTAAGTTTGATCCCAGCAGTGATGAGGGATTATTCATGGGATATTCTTTGCATAGTAAAGCTTATAGATTTATAGCAAAAGAACTATGTGTGTAGAAAAAAATGTGCATGTGGTTTTTGATCAACTAACATTCTTTTTGAGAGGCAGGAACATGAAGATGAAGTAATTGGGCTGGTAAGAAACTCAAATGAAACCATAGCCCAAACTGAAGTTGCACCAGAAGGAACAGGTGATGGAACAGGTCCTTCTACCCAAGGCAACCTGACATGGGGAATTGAACAAGAGGAACTGATCCTCAAACCTTGAGGGAACCTATCCATGAAATTGTTCCTCAACAACAAAACACTGAAGGAACATCTAGGGGAAACCAGCTGGTTGTGAAACCATACAAGTACCAAAGTTCTCATCCCATTGAGAACATAATTATTGATCCAACCTCTGGAATCAAAACCAGATCTTCTTTGAAGAATCTTTGTGCTTTTGATGATTTTCTATATCTTATTGAACCTAAAAATGTTACTGAGGCTTTGAAGGATATAGACTAGGTGAATACAAGGCAAAATTGGTGGTTCAAGGATATAGTCAAGAGGAAAGCATAGACTATGATGAGACATTTTCTCCAGTTGCAAGATTGGAAGTAATTAGACTCCTTATAGTCTTTGCAGCTTACATGGAATTCACTCTCCATCAGATGGATGTCAAGAGTGCCTTCCTCAATGGCTATCTAAAAGAAGAAGTGTTTGTCAAGTAACCTCCGGGCTTTGAAAGCAAAGAATGTCTTGATCATGTGTACAAGCTTGATAAGGCACTTTATAGGCTCAAGCAGGCTCCAAGAGCATGGTATCAAATATTATCAAAATTCTTACTTGAGCATGACTACAAGAGAGGTAAAATTGACAATACTTTATTCTTGAAAGAAAAAGGTAAAGATCTCTTGGTAGTTCAGATATATGTTTATGATATTATATTTGGAGAAACTACTAATAAGTTAAGTAAATAATTTACTAAATTAATGGGGAATGGATTTGAAATGAGTATGATGGGTGAGTTTAATTTCTTTTTAGGCTTACAAATTAAATAAAACTCAAATGGAACTATGATCCATCAATAGAAGTATGTGAAAGAGTTGCTTAAAAGGTTTAAAATGAAATATTCCAAAGAAATTTACACTCCTATAGCAACAGCCACAAAACTGGATGTAGATGAACCTTGTTCATCTGTTGATCAGAAGTTGTATAGGGGAATGATTGGTTCTTTGTTATATCTCACTACTAGCAGACTTGACATTGTGTTCAGTGCAGGCCTTTGTGCTAAATTTTAGGCAAATACAAAGGAGTCTCACTTGACTACTGTCAAGAGGATCTTAAGATACCTAAAAGGCACCACTGACCTTTGCCTATGGTATCCAAAAGGTAGTAATTTCAACATAGTGGGATATGTTGATGCTGGTTATGCAGGTTTTTCTTGTGCATAGAAAGAGCACCTCATATATGACACACTTTCTGGGCTAATGTCTTGTGTCTTGGGCCACCAAAAAGCAAAATTATGTGGCCTTATCTACTGCTGAAGCGGAGTATGTTGTTGCCACCTCATGTTGTTCTCAATTATTGTGAATCAAACAACAATTAATGAACTTTGGAATTGATGTTGGTTGTATCCCCATC
The DNA here is from genome assembly GCA_005239505.1 of Nicotiana paniculata. NCBI lineage: Eukaryota > Viridiplantae > Streptophyta > Magnoliopsida > Solanales > Solanaceae > Nicotiana > Nicotiana paniculata. Next base: position 44,400 of record ML301298.1, read on the forward strand.
TTTTCTGATATCAATAGTGCATTTAGTATGACCAATAACCTGGTTCATCATAAGAGAACTAAGCACACATATGATCACTTTTTGAGGGACAACTATGAAAAGAGTTTGATCATTGTGGAATTTTGTGCTACTGACAAGAAAATAGCTGACATCTTCACAAAAGCTCTAAGTAGAGATCACTTTGAAAGGAACGTGTTAGAATTAGGGATGATTAGGATCACCTAAGAGGAACCAATTCCAACCCAATGATTGGTTAGATAATTTGTGAATTTTGTAAATAATCAGATTAGATATTGCTCAGTCTCATACTTTTATTAGTATACTCTTGTTCCATGTACTAAATGTCTCACTGATGTTTAATGATATTATCCTTATTTTCTTGAAAAGACAGTCTTACACAAGAGAACTTTCAGTGAAGAACCTGATTCATCGAGCTTATACGGTATGTATTCTACATCCCACATATGGATCTTGAACTGAAAAGAGTCCCACCTTATCCCATACTACCTTTGAAACAATTAGTTACGAGTGAACAAGTTTCATCAAAAGTCTCACTCACCATAATTGCTGAAATATTTGGGGAAGAGTCGAACGTCTTTTCAAACAAAAACTTCCAATGTGATTAGACTTCTTTACTTCAAAAAAGTGTCGTTATACACTCAACCATTCCCTCTTTTAAATTGATCTGGCCTTACCCTCTTATCTCAATTTTTTTGTAAGATCAAAATCTCCAAAACCTCAAAACTCTCTCCATTTATCTCAAGTTTCTGAACTGATCAAATGGCAATACCCTTGAGAATCCCAAAAACTCTGAAAACCCTTCCTCACCACCCAAAGAACCTTCACCCACACTTTCAACCACCCAAACCCCCATGAAAAAAAACATATCAAAATGATTGCACGAAAAACAGTAGCAAGCAAAGAACAAGCCAAGAAATTGAATGAGAAGCTACAAGTCATTCAAGCAGAAGAACCACAAAATTCTGATGGTCTCGTCTGCGATTGAGGGGGAAGAACCAGTTTCATCTAAAGCTGAACATGTAACTTCTAGGTTAAAAGCTTCTGATGTTACCTTTGAAATTGTTGAGAGTCTTGAAAATAGGTTTGTGTTTGTTGGTTCGATTGTTGGGACTGAAAAAATTGGTGGAAAAAAAAAGGAAAAAAAGAGTGAGGGTGTTGATGCATATGTGAGACAAAGGGAAGAAGAAAGAGTGGTTGGATCTAGTCGCCCACTCTTGTTGGTTTGAATGAAGAAACAGGTGCAATGGTGGTTTGGAATGAAGAGGTTATTGATAATGAGGAGACAATGAATAAAAGTATGGAAATATAATCACACGAGATATGTGATGGTTCTGGTAATAGAAGTGCAGCAGATGGGCTGGTTAGGTTAAGGAAATGATTTCATGATCTAGTTCCTTCTCTTGCTAAATTAGACAAGAGTCCCAATCTGCTGTAAAAAGGTGTCAGATAGTTACAATCAAAAGAAGAAGAACAAAGTTAGAAAAACTACAGGAAAGGGCATGTGTGGCACTAAGAGAAAGAGTGCTCCTTCTATCCATGTAGAAACTCCCCCCACAAGAGGATGAACTACAAGGAGCCAGAAGAAGCAGAGTAAGGCCAATGTAAAAAGGCCTTAGCTGAGAGTGCCAAGAAAATCACTTTGAAAGAAAAAAGCTGGAAAGCCAAGTGGAGTAATCCAGATTGAGGAGATGAACCTGGTTCATGAGGATGAAGATAAAGATGTTGAAGTAACCATACCTAGTGCCAAAAAGATAAAGATTTCTCAAGAAACAAAGGTTGTGGAAGAGGGTTCAGTTGTGACTAAAATAACCACGTCTACCTAAAAGAGCAAAATGACTCAAATAGTGGAAGAAAATGGTTAAGAATGTTGAGACTGAACGATTGAGGACTAAATTGGCTGAAGTAGAGGCTGAGAGAGACTATCTCAAGTGGGAGCTTGCAAAGTAAACGGAGAAGAATGGTGGTATCCTTCAAGATATGCTGAAACAGCTTCAAGCCAAGAATCAAGAACCTGGGCATTCCCAGTCCTAAATCCTTCCTAGCCCAGTTGTAACCAGTTACCCAAGTTAGATTTCTCTATTTTTTCTCATGGTTCTATGGTTTTATTTCTTCTTATGCCTTGTGGTAGGATCTTATCAATAAATGAAATTCATTGTTTTTGCTCTAAATGTTTGTTGATGTTTCTTAGATGGCTAAAAGACAAAATTGAATCCATGATTGCATTTGAAGTAACCCCAGTGGCTATGAGTGATATATGCTAAATTTTAGTTACTTAATTTAATTGTGCAACTTTTTGATGATGCCAAAAGGGGGAAGATAAGGTGTGTTTTTTCTTTGGACTGTGATGTTTATAACCTAATGAACCTGGTCCTTAATGATTTGTCACTTTTAATGAAAAGTGTTCTAACTTTGTATTGATGTTGAGCTGAGTTAAAACATGTCCCATTATTATGAAAAGCACTGAGTTTGTCATCATCAAAAAGGGGGAATTTGTTGACCTGAGTGGTTCTTATTTTGATGATTGACAAAAGAACACATGCATGAACCAGTTCCATGAATAGTGTACACAGGTGACAAACAGAATCAACCAAAAGGCATGCACGTGAAAGGGATAAGTATAAGTGGTTATTTCTGATAATCCCTGAACGAAAATGTTGCATATTTGATACAGAGCAGGGCTCCTAACTTGAATAGAAATCTATCCAAGATAAGGGAAGAGTTAGAAGTTGAAGTTGACTGAAACTCTTTCACCAAGGAAGATTAAAGCATTAGACTTCTAGTTAATCCTTATTCTACTAACACTATAAATATTAGTTTTGTTCTTTTTTTACAGGTGATGCACACATACTGAAGTTAAGCACGAATTGAGAGCAAAATAGCAAGGCATTTTGTGAGCAATTCCTGTGAGATTTAAGAGTACGATCCTGAAGCTACACGAACAATATTGAAGAACCAGCTCCATAAAGAGTTTTATGTGTCTTTCTTTATTTTTAGTTCAAAGTGTAGTAGGCGTTTTGAGTTGTACCTTTCAGCTTTCTTAGAAGCAACTTGTACTAGTGACCTGAGTTGTATCTTTCAAGTTAGAGTTAATTTGAAGTAGTCGCAATAGCTTGTGGTGTGTTTCTATAAGGGTTAGATTTAATCCTTAGGTTTGTAAGAGGTTGTAAACTCGAGTTGTATTGTTCAGGTTAGAGTTAACTTGAAGTAGTCGCAACAACCTGCGGCTGGTTGCTATAAGGGTTAGAGTTAATACTTAGGTTTGCAAGAGTTTGTAAACTTTGTTGTTGGCTCAGAGTAGTAGTGAAGTGTTTGGAGAAAATCACAATGGGTAGTAGGTCGTGATTTTTTTACCTTTTGAGCCAGGTGTTTTCCACGTAAAAATACTTATGTTCTTTACTTTCTGCATTTATTATTCCGCTACTGTAATGTAAGGAACACATAGAAGAACCAGGTCCTTCTATAATCTGTGCACGCGAAAAATTGAACACTACACAAATCACCCCCATCTTATGTGGTATTGAAGTATAAAACATCACAAACTAACATTAACTTATGAGCTGGACATGAGCTGGCAATAAGTGTATGCATAAACTTACTAACTGACACGCTAACTACCATAACTACCACTAACTAACTAGAGCTCACAAGAAGTGGCTACCTGATATATTTTTGCTTCCTTTTTTTTAAATGGGATTATTCTTAGCTCTTTGCATTATTTGTATCTCTAATGCATATATTAGTTTCTAATTTGCACCCTATTTTTCTATCTTTCACAACTTGTCAACATCAAAATCCTTCCCTTGAAACTTTATTGATTGCAACTCAGAGTTACGCATTGTGTGGCCTTCATTTTTACAAGCCATGATACATTCTGATGTGTAGCCAGTTAGGAACCATAAATCTTTTTTCGGAATAATTGTTCACAAATTAATGGGATTGTAACAACCCGACCGATTATTTAGAGTATTTGCACTTTGCTCTTTACAGGCATAAGTAGCCTCGTATGATGTATTCTGACTTATGTGAATTGTCGATTTTGGTTTCAGGATATTCGAAATTGATTTGGAAGAATAAATTTCAATGTTGCACTTTTAAATTGGAAGATTTGACCAAGTTTAACTTTTTGTGAATTTGACCCTAGAGTTTTGATGGTTCTGTTAGGTCCGGATGGTGATTTTAGATTTAGGTGTATGCCCAGATTCACATTTGGATATTTCTAGAAGGATTCGACACTAATTAGCGAAAATTAGAAAATTTAAAGGTTTAGAAAATTCATAAGTTTGACCAGAAGTTGACTTTATGGATATCGGATTCGGACTGTGATTCCGAGAATTTGAATAGCTTCCTTATGTCATTTGGGACTTCTGTACAATATTTGAGTTCATGCCGAGTTGATTCGATATGTTTCAGCGCAAGTTTTGGAAGTTGAAAGTTGAAAGTTCATTTAAGTTTGATTTGAGGTGAGATTCATAGTTTCAATGTTGTTATGTGTGATTTGAGGACTCGAGTAGGTTTGTGTTATGTTATGATACTTGTTGGTATGTTTGGACGGCGTTCCGAGGGTCTCGGTGGAGTTTCAGACGGGTTTCAGACCATTTTGGGCCATGTTGTTATTGTTGGTTTCTGCTATTACCTGTTGCCTCTGGTGTTCTTCGCGATCGTGAAGGTCCAGCCGTGATCACGAAGGTCTAGCCGTGATAGCGAAGTGTAATTTGGTCTGCTGTGAATTTGTTCTTCGGGGACGGAATATATGGAACACGTTTGCAAAAGTTAAGTTGGTTGTGTTTCGCCTTCGCATAGAGTTTTAGTTGAGGAGCTGGAGGTAATGTCTTCGCGTTCACGAAGTAGCAGTCGCGTTCGCAGAGGGTTGGTTCTGTTGTGCATCGCGTTCGTGAGGACTATGCCTCGAATGCGTAGTGTCTTTTGGTGCTGGTGTATTTTTTTCATCGCGAACGCGATAGTTTTTCCGCGTTCGCGAAAGGTTCGCCTGGGCAGAGGTTATAAAGTAAGCTATTTCAGAAGTTTTGGCCATTTTAGCTTATCTGGAGCTATGAAGCTCGGATTGGAGCGATTTTTTAGGCGATTTTCACCATGTGGATTGGGGAAAGTGTTCTCTACTCAATTTTGAATTATATCCCATGAACCTATCTTCAGTTTTGGCAATTGGTGGATGAATTTTAAGGAGGAAATTAGGGGTTTTGACTAAAACTTCATAAAGAGAAATTTTGAGTTTTGAACATCGATTTAGAGTCGGATTTGAGTGAAACTAGTATGGCTGGACTCGTAATTGAATGGGTTGTCGGATTTTGTGAGTTTTATCGTGTTCTGAGGCGCGGGTTCGGGTTGGGATTTTGGGTCGATTTTGGGCTTTTGATTAAATATTAGATCTTTATCATTTGGAATTGTTTCCTTGGGCTTTATTTGATGTATTTGAGTTGGTTTTGGCTAGTTTCGAGCCCTTCGGAGGTCGGTACGTGCGGGATGGCATTTTTGGAGCATCACTTGGCTTGCTCGGTATTGGATATAGCTAGTTCAAGGTAAGTAACACTTCTAAACTTGGTGCTGAGGGTATGGAACCCCGAATTACGTGTTATGTGTTTGGTGTTGAGGTGGCGCACATGCTAGGTGATGGGCGTGTGGGTGTGCATCGTTCGAATTGTGACTCCGCTATTTCTGTGGTACTGTGTAGTTACCTGACCTTACCTGTAATCATGAAATTTCTAAATACTTGAGCTATTGAGTTGTGATCCATGTTAGGAACCATGTCTAGGTTAGATGCGTATTCTGTTGACACCCACCGAGGTCATTTTCGCTGTTGAGTTATCTGCTTACATTGCATTTACATACTCAGTCATACGCATTCATATGCATATCATATCTCAGTCTCTGTTACCATTTATTGATACATCACATCATTATGTTTGGGCTGATTTTTTATGCCATTGAGAGCCCGAGTGATTGAAAAGATTGATGACTGAGTGAGGCCGAGGGCCTGATGGTGAGGATGTTTATGGGATTGATCTCGCCCAAACTCACACCACAAATATAGGTAGTGAGGTGGTCGATGCAATAATAAAAACCCAATGCAATTCGAGGTCGAATCCGCATGGAGTTAGAATTTGGATTAGGTATATATTTAGTGTAATTGTATGATATGCCCCAGATTACTCTTCCACATTCGTGTTTGTTGTTTCTACTTCTACTTTGAGCTATTGCAATTATAAAACTAGGAGACAATATTTTTGATTTTGGTTATTTTTCAAATGATAAAAGGATCTAGGGTTGCGACTTCTGCCTAGTTGGTTACTTAACGGATTTAAAGATTTAGGGAATGTTTGGTTGATTGGGATACAATATAGCAATAACACTCAATTACTCACTCTATACCTCTCGGTAGTTTGAGTGACTTTGCCCAATTTGGCTTTCTTAAGTCCAAATAGGTATTTCATAAAGCAAGTGATAATTGCTCTAGTCAGGTCTTACTATCTCTAGGTTCAACCCTTTAATTGGGGCTATCAATTTCTTGAGTTCACCCCAATTCCTAGTTAGCCAAGCTTTCCTAGACTTAATCTCTCTTTCTCAAGTAGAGACCAGGTCAAATAGGCATAAATCAATATTTGCAACTAATAATTCTAGAATTTAAGAAAGAACAAGGCTATATAACATATACCCAATCTTAAATAATCCCTAAATCAATAACCCATTAACTACCCATACTAGGGTTGGGTCACAACCCTAGCTAAGGGTTTAGCTACTTCTCCTTGACTGTGGTAGTGTCCTTCTCCTTGAACTTTGGGTTGTCCGCACCCTACAAGTGATACCAAGAAAAAGGCCTCTTAGCTTTTACCTTTGTGTCATATGGCCTTGGCCCCACTTTTGCATCCTTGAAGTACTATGTGGGGTGTTCGAAAAGGGGTAGAATTTTTCATTCTTGTGGACTGCCAATGTGATTCTGGTTGACATGATGGAACCCACATTGGCCAGCTACCCCACCATGATAGAAGCCACCAGAACTGCTCGAGGAAGTGGAGGGTTGTTCTCATTCTAGCTCGGATCAACCCTGTAACAAATAGAGGTTTGCCACCCTTTAGCTTCTAAATTGAGGGTGGCCCAAAGGATATGCACTCTTGCTGTGATCCATGGTGGTGGTGGTCCTGGGGCATCCAAAGTCTCAGCTAGCCAAGGGCGAGCTGCTTCACCTAAAGCTAACTTCTCTAAGTACTGGACCGCTTCCACTTGTTCAAAACCCACACAAGCATTCAAAACAAAGGCATCAAAACGAACTTTCAAATTCCTCACTTTTGTCACTTTTGTTCCCGCCTTGACATGAGCTATGTTGGCGTAGAACTCCCGGACCACGTGCTCATTTGCATCTAAGACCGGGTGAGTGAACCACTTCCACCCCTTGCGCGCCTGGAACTGCCTAAGGACATTTAGATTATGAATATCCAAATCCTTCATCAAGAATTGTCGCTCAAGTGTGAGCGACCTTTTTTACCACAACTCTCAGAATCTGTTAAATGCCGTCAAGATGACGAATCTATCCTCCCACTTGTCCCTCTTTTTTGTCCTTTAAAGACCACCCACTTGAGTGTCTCCCCATCTACCGTCATTCGAGACGTCATCATCATCTATATCAATAGGTGCCGGAGGAGTAGGTGAAGAGGAGAGCTCAGAACCCAGGCTTTCCACATTAGAATCAGTAGAAGAATTGTTTGTAGGCTCATTGCGTAATTAATAGCGTCCAGTCGGTTGTGCTGGTTTGTACTGGGGATCAGGTTGTACTTCCATAGACTGACCCTCGGAGGCTTCTCTTGATGGTTCGTAAGAGCTAGATTCAGAGGACTCTTCGGCCCTTCCTCTACCTGTGGTCTGCTTCTTAGTAATGGGCTTGGACTGCACTCCTAGAGGCTGAGTGCCTTTACCCCTACCTCGGGAGGATTCACATCTCCCCTTTGATATATCTCCTCGACCACGGGATCTAACCATTGTCTACAATACAAGTTACATATGTCAGTTGAATTCAAAGCAAGAAAAACAGTTGAAGAACAGTTATAGACAAGCAGCCATTACTGATCCAGTGCGGACCGCACAATTCTGAGTGTGGCCGCAGACTGGCTAGTGCAGACCGTACATTTTTTAAATGCGGCTGCACAACTTGGAGCACATCCCGCATAAATCTGAGTGCAACCACATATCCTCAAGTGCGGACCGCACAAATTTGAGTGCGGCTGCACAAGTCCAAATCTGTAATTACTGATTCTCTATGTGCGGTCGCACACATTTTTATGCGGCCGCACACTTTTTCTGCGGACTGCCAAATTTTGAGTGTTGTCCCCACATTTCTAAAAAAACAAAATCCCTATTTACCAAGTGTGCGGCTGCACAATTCAAACAATAACGGTACTTCAGTTAGGGTTCTTGCAATCTTTTCACAGATTAAGCAAGGTGTGCACACATTAACAAGATTAGTGGTCTACCCAGTCCCTAATGAGCATGTATGAAACTACCCACATGATTTGAAGCACAAATTAAGCACATTTGACACATTTAGGCTTAAAATTAAATAAACTAATCAAAGAAAAACAAAAACAAAAATTGAGAAAAATGAACAAAAATCTACATGAATTGAACATACCAATAGTGAATGATGCAGGTAAGAATCTAGCTTGATAAATTGAGTGTGGTTTTTGAACAATTTTAGGGTTGCACAGTGTTTTCTAGGACTTGGGAGTTTAGAGAGCGTAAAGTGTGAATAGTGGTGAAAAGCTCTATTTATAACCTTGTAAAGTCGGTCAAGATCTCAACCGAGTGCGGCTGCACAATTTTGAGTGTGGTCCGCACTCTTTACCTATGCATGAGCTGAACTGTGTGGTCCGCATATCCTTGTACGGTCGCATAATAGTGTGTGCGACCGCATTTTGGCCTTTTTCTGCAAATTCCAACTTCTGAGAGTTGGTGATTTTGGGTCCCCAGTTGTGAGGCCGCAGACCCTTCTCTGCGGTCCGTACAATATTGGTGTGGTCCGCATAATTTCCACACTTGGCAAATTTTTCCAAATTGTCCCTGCAATACACACTCATTCCTAAAATTCGCTTCAAAACTAGTTAGCTCAATACAAAACCTATCTAAAGAAAAGAAAAATGAAAAACAATGAAAAGAAACATGGGTTGGCTCTCAAGAAGCGCTTGATTTAACGTCGCGGCAAAACACAGGTTACCATCAATCACTTGAAATGAAGCAGCGCCACAATGTGGTCATCATCCACCTTGACAAGATAATGTTTCACCCAGTGACCATTGACTCTAAACACTTCATCATTTTTTTTCGTCAAGTCTAATGCACCAAAGGGTGTCACATGCACAAATTCCTATGGGCCACTCCACTTGGATTTCAAATTTCCCGGAAACATCCGCAGCCGAGAATTGAACAATAGCACAAGATCACCTTCTTTGAACTCTTTATTCCGGATATACTTGTCATGGAGATACTTCATCTTGTCCTTGTACAAGGACGAACTTTAATATGCATGGAGCCGGAACTCATTAAGCGCATTTAATTATGCCACCCTTAAGTTGGCGGCGACATCTCACTAAAGATTAAGCTTCTTCAATGCCCACATAGCTTTGTGCTCAAGTTCCACCGGTAGGTGACAAGCTTTCCCGAACACTAACCGATACGGAGACTGTAACGACCCTCAATTTGAGAGTTAGCCCCCCGATCCCCTAATAACTACTTTCCCCATGTCTATTTCTGTGTTTGGAACTTGTTAGAACGTTGAGTGGTGAAATTCGGAGAGTTTTTGGACACCTATTCCTTATATGTGAGTTTAAGCTTTAGAAATCGGACTGTAGCTAGAACTGTGGGAAGAAGGGTCCGGAATGAGATTCCTTCGACTCCGTTAGCTCCGTTGGGTGATTTTGGAGTAAGGAGCGGTCCGAAATGTGCTTTCGAGGTCTGTAGTAGATTCAGACTTGAATTGGGGAAAGTTAGAATTTTGGCGATTTCGGTCGATAGGTGAAATTTTGATATCGGGCTCGGAATGGAATTCCAAGAGTGGTTGTAGGTTTGTTGTATCATCTGTGACCCGTGTGTAAAATTTGAGTTTTTTCGGACTTGCTTTGAGGTGTTTCGACATCAGTTGTAGAGTTTGGAAATCTCATAAGTTCTTAGGCTTGAATCCATGTATAATTGGTGATTTTGGTGTTATGTAATGTGTTTTGGAGGCTCGACTAAGTTTGGATAAGGTATTAGGACTGGTTGGTAAGTTTAGTTCATGACCTGAGGCCCTCGAGGATGTTTCAGATGCTCAAAGGGTGAATTTATAACTTGGAAGAACAGCTGAACCATTGTTAATTCTGGTATCTCGCACCTGCAATGGACTTTCCGCAGGTGCGGACGAGGGTCTCGCAGGTGCGGGCTTGGCCAAGTCACCCAGTCCTCGCAGGTGCGGTTGGTTTTCCGCAAGCACGGATCCGCAGATGCGGCCAATTGACCGCAGGTGCGGCCTAGGACTTTTAGTGGGTTTTTGCATCTGCGATGGATATTCTGCAGGTGCGGGACCGCAGGTGAGGAAATCGCTGGGAAAATATATCAGATTTGAGGGGCTTGAATTTCATAACTTCTAAAATCATTTGGAGCTCGGGTGTAGCCGATTTGGAGTGAGTTTTGAGGATAAGCTTCATAGGTAACAATTCCTAACCCTATTCCTTTTGTATATCATTAATCTATGGCCATTTCTTCCATATAATTAAGGGATTTAGGTGAAAAAATCATGCAGATGGGAAGAAGTTTCCCTAATTAGAAAATTCGAGAATTTAATAGGATTTCTTCGTCATTTTTTGATGGTTCTTGTTCGTGTGAGTTCGTGAGTGAATGAGTGTTCTAAATTTGTAACTTTCACTCGATTCCGGGACGTGGTCCTGTGGGACTCTTTGGGAGATTTTCTTAATTCCGCGTATTAGCTTCGAACTTATTAGCTATTTTGATTCCTTAAAGTGATATTTACATTATGCAATCGAATTGAATAGATTTAGGCCATTCGGAGTCGGATACTCGTGGCAAGAGTGTGGTTTGAGTTGAGTAGCGCAGTCGAGGTAAGTGGCTTGCCTAACTCTGTGTTGGGGACTTCCCCTAGGATATTTTAATATTGTTCTATGTTGTTTGGGTGCTATGTGCGTGAGGTGAAGAGTATGTACACGGGCCATTGTTGCTAAAACTCCATTTTTCCCTCCATGACTTAAATCATTTCACTCCTATTTCATTTATTCATGTACCGACTATGTAGTTTAGTTTAGGAAATGGCATGCCTACCTGTTTTACTTGAACTTCTCCCTAGTTATTACTATGTGTACCATGTTTTAGGTATTTTTATACATATTTTTGCCTGTGATGTTTCCTGAACTGTTTCAAATAAAAGTTTTATTCGGTATTTTTACTGCATTGCATATATAAATTGGGACTACGGACGAGATTCCGGGAGCTTTCCCCCTGTACTGCATTGCATATTTAAATTGGGACTACGGACGAGATTCCGGGAGCTTTCCCCCTGTACTCCATATCATATTTAAATTAGGACTATGGATGAGATTCCGGAAGCTTTTCCCCTGCACTGCATAGCATATTTAAATTTGGACTACGGACGAGATTCCGGGAACTTTCCCCCTGTACGGCATTGCATATTTAAATTAGGACTACGGACGAGATTCCAGGAGCTTTCCCCCTGTACTGCATTGTATACTTGTTACTGTGATATATGTTGTGCTAAGCCGAGGGCTCCCTGTTATTATTTTCTTTTGGCTCATTGTTCCTACTGATTTGCCTTAGCTTATTATATCTCTCTATTCATATTTTTATACTGTTTTACTATAAAAATCCAGTAGAGCCTTAACCTGACCTCGTCACTACTCGATGGGGTTAAGCTTGGCACTTACTCGGTACAAAATTGTGGTGTACTCATGCCCCTTTCCTGCACATATTTTTCATGTGCAGATCTAGGTACCAACGCTCAGTTCCGTGGCTAGGGTTCCGAGCAGCAGCTTTTAGGAGACCGAAAGGTAATTCTGCCGCGTCCGCAAAGTCCTTCGAGTCACCTTCCACTCCAGACTTAGATAGATTTTCATGTAAATTTCCTTACGTTGTATAGAGTTATTTTGAGATAGAGCTTGTGACTAAAGTGAGATTCCGGGTTTTGGGAAAGTTTTATTTTGCATGTGCCAAGTGGCGATGTTTCATTATAGACTCACTTATTTTATCTTTATTTTTATTTCTTTTATTTAATATATGTTTCCGCAATTAGGCTTACCTAGTCGTAGAGACTAGGTGTCGTCACGATGCCTTCGGAGGGGAAATCGGGTCTTGAAAAGTTGGTATCAGAGCGTCTAGGTTCATAGGAGTCACAAGCCGGTTTATTAGAGTCTCGCGGATCGGTGCGGAGACGTCTGTATCTATCTTCGGGAGGCTATATAACTCTTAGGAACAATCATATTTCTTTGATTTCCTTTTTTGTGCGAGTTATTGACATCAAAAAATTCTAAATTCTATTCTATTTTTTCCCACAGATGGTGAGGAACCGTTCTGGGAGGACCGACGACCAGGCACCCGAGCCCCCTGCCAGAGCTGCCAGAGGTCGGGGTCGGGGTAGAGGATGACCGCGCGGTGCAGCCCGAGCACCGGCGAGAGCAGCGGCAGAGGAGCCTATGGCAGCCCAAGCTAGAGAGACAGCACAGGAGGTCCCTATTGCTGCTCCAGCATTGCAGAAGACCTTCACTCAGTTCATGAGCATGTTCAGTACGCTAGCGCAGGCTCGACTATTTCTGATAGCTCCCGCCTCTCAGGCCGGGGGAGGGGCACAGACTCCCGCAGCTCGCACTCCTGATCAGAGGGGCCAGGTCAATCAGGCCCCGGAGTATATTCCTATGCCCACAGCGGCTCAAGTTCAGCATGATGCTAGGGCAGCGGCTTCTGAGGCCGAACATCTCAGACTCGTGAGGTATAAGAAGTACCACCCACCTACTTTCAGCGGACTAGCTTCAGATGACGCTTTGGGATTTCTTGAGGAGTGTCATCGTATTCTCCGCACTATAGGAAGTGTGGAGACCAGTGGGGTTTTTTCACCGCTTTCCAGCTAAGGGGAGTGGCATATCAGTGGTGGCGGGCCTATGAGCTAAGTAGTCCGGATGAGGCAGCCTCACTCACTTGGACTCAGTTTTTAGAGATGTTTTTGCGAGAGTATGTCCCTCAGAGCCTCAGGGATACTTGGCGCGCGGAGTTTGAGCAGTTGCACCAGGGTACTAGGACTGTGCCAGAGTATGCAGTCCATTTCAGTGAGTTAGCTCGGCATGCCTCAGCCTTGGTTGCCACAATCAGAGAGCGGGTTCGCCGCTTCATCGAGGGACTCCATCCTAGTATTCAGACCAGTATGGCCAGAGAGTTGGAGATGGATATCACTTACCAGCAAGCAGTGAGTATTGCCAGGAGAGTAGAGGGCATGTTTGCCCGGGACAGAAAGGAGAGGGAGGCCAAGAGGTCTCGAGAGACTGGCCATTTTTCAGGAGCTTGTGCACCAACAGCACGTAACGGTAGGGGCTTTGTGGGTCGCCCTGTTCATTCAGCCCTTCCAGCAGCCAACGGTATTCCAACTCCTCCTAGACCTCAGGAGTTCTATTATGCACCGATAGTATCCAACATGCCTCCAGTTCGAGGTGCTATTTCTGGCCAGCCCAGCAGGCCAACTCCTATTCAGTCTCAGCCGCACGTCCTCCGAGGGGTTGTTTTGAGTGTGGTGACACTCGTCACTTGATTAGAGATTGCCCAAGGGCCAGGTAGGGTGCGCCTCCACAGTCTTATCAGCCTCCACGTGCTCCGCCAGTTCCTCTGGCTATTCTTCCAGCCTCAACTGCCACTCCACCTCCTCAGCCAGCTCGAGGTGGGGGTCCGGGAGGTAGAGGTCGCCCTAGAGGGGGAGGTTAAGCCAGATACTATGCCCTTCCAGCCCGTTCCAAGACTGTTGCTTCAGACTCAGTCATCACAGATACTGTCCCTGTCTGCCATAGGGATGCATCTATATTATTTGATCTAGGATATACGTATTCATATGTGTCCTCTTATTTTGCTCCATATTTAGGGATATCTAGGGATACCTTGAGTTCCCTTGTCTATGTATCTACTCCTCTGGGAGACTCTCTAGTTGTGGACCACGTATATCGGTCGTGTTTGATTTCTCTTAGTTGTTTTGAGACCAGGGCTGATTTATTATTACTCAGCATGGTAGATTTTGATGCTATCTTGGGCATGGACTGGTTGTTTACCCATTATGCTATTCTTGATTATCACGCTAAGACCATGACACTGGCTATGCCAGGCTTGCCGAGATTAGAGTGGAGAGGTACCTTAGAGTATACTCCCCGCAGGGTCATTTCATTTCTTAAGGCTCAGCGGATGGTTGAGAAGGGGTGTGATGCGTACTTGGCCTATGTGAGAGATGTCAGTATTGATACTCCTCCAGTTGAGTCAGTCCCAGTAGTAAGGGACTTTCTAGATGTATTCCCAGCTGATCTTCCGGGTATGCCGCCCGACAGAGATATTGATTTCGGCATTGATTTGTTGTCGGGCACTCAGTCCATTTCTATCCCTCCTTACCGTATGGCTCCTCCTGAGTTGAAGGAGTTGAAGGAGAAGTTACAGAAGTTTCTTGATAAGAGTTTCATCAGACCCAGTGTATCACCTTGGGGTGCTCCAGTATTATTTGTGAAGAAAAATGATGGTTCTATGCACATGTGTATTGATTATCGGCAGTTGAACAAGGTCACCGTGAAGAACATGTATCCTTTGCCTCGCATTGATGATTTATTTGACTAGCTACAGGGTCCAGGGTATTCTCCAAGATTGACTTGCGTTATGGCTATCATCAGTTGAAGATTCGGGAGCCAGATATCCTAAATACTGCCTTCAGGACTAGATATGGCCACTATGAGTTTCTTGTTATGTCATTTGGGCTGACCAATGCCCGAACACCTTTTATGAATTTGATGCACAGTGTGTTCCGGACTTATCTTGATTCCTTTGTCATTGTGTTTATTAACGACATCCTAGTGTATTCCCAATCACGGGAAGATCATGAGCAACATTTGAAAACTGTGCTTCAGACTTTGAGAGAGAAGAGATTGTATGCAAACTTCTCTAAATATGAGTTCTGACTTGACTTAGTGGCATTATTGGGCCACATAGTGTCTTGGGATGGGATCAAGGTAGATCTGAAGAAGGTGGAGGCGGTGCAGAGTTGGCCTAGACCATCATCAACTACGGAGATATGTAGTTTCCTTGGTTTGGCTGGGTATCGCCGTTTTGTGGAGGGTTTTTCATCCATTGCAGCACCGATGACCAGGTTGACTCAAAAGGGTGCTCCGTTCAGGTGGACTGAGGAGTGTGAGGGGAGTTTTCAGAAGCTAAATACAACCCTGACTTCAGCTCCAGTGTTGGTATTGCCTACGAGTTCAGAGTCCTATACCGTCGATTGTGATGCTTCGAGGATTGGCCTCGCAGCAGTGTTGATGCAGGCGGTAGGGTGATTGCCTACGCATACAGACAGTTGAAGGTGAATGAGAAGAACTATCCAAATCATGGTCTCAAGTTGGCAGCGATTGTTCACGCCCTGAAGTTATGGCGTCATTATCTATACGGTGTTCCCTGTGAGATCTTCACCGATCACCGGAGTTTGCAGCACATATTCAAGTAGAAGGACCTCAATTTGCGCCAACAGAGATGGTTGGAGTTGCTAAAGGACTATGACATCACTATATTATACCACCCGGGGAAAGCCAATGTGGTGGCTGACGCCTTGAGTCGCCGGGCGGAGAGTTTGGGTAGTTTGGCATATCTTCCGGTAGTTGAGAGGCCCTTATCCTTAGATATTCAGTCCTTAGCTAGTCGGTTCGTGAGGTTGAATCTTTCGGAGCCTTGCCGGGTTTTAGCTTGTGTGGTAGCTCGGTGATCTCCTTATGACCGCGTTCGAGAGCGCCAGTATGATGATCCCCACCTTCTGGTTCTTAAGGACAGGGTTCGGCAAGGTGACGCCAGGGATGTGACTATAGAAGATGACGGTGTGATGAGAATGCAGGTTCGGATCTGTGTGCCCAATGTGGATGGGCTTCGGGAGTTGATTCTTGAGGAAGCCCATAGCTCACGGTATTCCATTCACCCAGGTAGCGCGAAGATGTACCAAGATCTAAGACATCACTATTGGTGGAGAAGGATGAAAAAGGATATAGTGGAGTTTGTGGCCAAGTGTCTCAAATGTCAGCAAGTCAAATATGAGCATCAGAGACCGGGAGTGTTACTTCAACAGATTGAGCTTCCAGAGTGGAACTGGGAGTGGATCACCATGGACTTCGTGGTTGAACTTCCTCAGACTTTGAAGAAGTTCGATGCTATTTGGGTGATTGTGGATCGGCTGACTAAGTCAGCCTATTTCATTCCTGTGTTGACTACATACTCCTCCGAGAGGTTGACGGAGATTTATATCAGGGAGATTGTTCGTCTCCACGGTATTCCAGTATCTATCATTTCATACAGAGGTACACAGTTCACTTCATAGTTCTGGAGAGTCGTTCAGCAGGAGCTAGGCACCAGAGTAGAGTTAAGTACAGCCTTTCACCCTCAGACGGACGGGCAGTCCGAGCGCACGATTCAGATTCTTGAGGATATGCTTTGTTCCTGTGTGATGGATTTCGGAGGGTCATGGGACCGATACTTGTCACTTGCAGAGTTTGCTTATAATAACAGCTACCAGTCCAGTATTCAGATGGCGCCGTATGTGGCTTTGTATGGTATGGTGCCGGTCCCCAGTGGGATGGTTTGAGCCGAGTGAGGCCCGATTGTTGGGTACAGATTTGGTCCAGGACGCCCTGGACAAGGTGAAGGTGAGTCAGGAGAGACTTCGCATAGCTTAGTCCAGGAAGAAGAGTTATGCGGACCGGAAGGTTCGTGATTTGGCATTTATAGCTGGTGATCGGGCTTTGCTTCGGGTATCGCCTATGAAAGATGTCATCAGGTTCGGAAGAAGGGTAAGCTAAGTCCGAGATTTATTGGCCCTTTTTAGGTGTTGCGACGTGTTGGGGAGGTTCCTTATGAGCTAGCTCTGCCTCCCAACCTAGCAGAAGTTCATCCGGTATTCCACGTCTCCATGCTCCGGAAGTATCACGGTGACCCGACTCATGTTTTGGATTTCAGTTCGGTCCAGTTGGACAAGGATTTATCATATGTTGAGGATCCAGTAGCTATATTAGATAGACAGGACAGAAAGCTCAGGTCAAAGGATATTGTGTCAGTAAAGGTTCAACAGAGGGGTCAGTCGGTCGAGGAAGCAACTTGAGAGACCGAGCAGGATATGAGCAGTCAATACCCTCATATTTTTCACAGCTTCAGGTATGTCTCTATACTCATTCGAGGACGAACGATTTTCTTAAGAGGGGGAGAATGTAACGACCTGGTACGTCGATTTGAGAGTTAGCGCCCCGATCCCCTAATAACTGCTTTCCCCATGTCTATTTCTGCTTTTGGAATTTGTTAGAACGTTGAGTGGTGGAAGTCGAAGAGTTTTTGGACACATAGTCCTTATATGTGAGTTTAAGCTTTAGAAATCGGATCATAGTTGGAACTATGGGAAGACGGGTCCAGAATGGGATTCCGTCTACTTCGTTAGCTCTGTTGGCTGATTTCACAGTAGGAGTGTGTCCAGAATATGCTTTCGAGGTCTGTAGTAGATTTAGGCTTGAATTGGCGAAAGTTAGAATTTCGATGATTTCGGCCGATAGGTGGAATTTTGATATCGGGATCGGAATGGAATTCTGAGAGTGGATGTAGGTCTGTTGTATCATTTTTGACCCGTGTATAAAATTTGAGGTCATTCGGACTAGTTTTGAGGTGTTTCGACATCAGTTTTAGAGTTTGGAAATATCATAAGTTCTTAGGCTTCAATCCATGTATAATTGGTGTTTTTGGTGTTATGTGATGTGTTTTGGAGGCTCGACTAAGTTTGGATAAGGTATTAGGACTAGTTGGTAAGTTTGGTTGAGGCCCTAGGGGCCTCGGGGATGTTTCGGATGCTCAACGGGTGAATTTAGAACTTGGAAGAACAGTTGAACCATTGCTGGTTCTGGTGTCTCGCACCTGCAATGGACTTTCCGCAGGTGCGGACGAGGGGCTCGCATATGCGGGCTTGGACAAGTCACCCAGTCCTCGCAGGTGCGGTTGGTTTTCCGCAGATGCGGCCCCAGGCCTTTTAGTGGGTTTTCGCACCTGCGATGGATATTCCGCAGGTGCAGTCCAAGGGGCGCAGGTGCGGAAATCGCTGGGCAGATATATCAAATTCGGGGGTCTTGAATTTCATAACTTCTAAAATCATTTGGAGCTCGGGTGTAGGCGATTTGGAGTGAGTTTTGAGGATAAACTTCATAGGTAACAATTTCCTAACCCTATTCCCTTTGTATATCATTAATCTATGGCCATTTATTCCATGCAATCAAGGGATTTAGGTGAAAAAAATCATGCAAATGGGAAGAAGTTTCCCTAATTAGAAAATCCAAGAATTTAATAGGATTTCGTCGTCGGTTTTCGATGATTCTTGTTCGTGTGAGTTCGTGAGTGAATGGGTGTTCTAAATTTGTAACTTTCACTCTATTCCGAGACGTGGGCTCGGGGGACTTTTTAGGCGATTTTCCTAATTTCGCGTATTAGCTTCGAACTTATAAGCTATTTTGGTTCCTTAAAGTGATATTTACGTTATGCAATCGAATTGAATAGATTTGGGCCATTCGGAGTCGGATACTTGTGGCAAGAGCGTGGTTTGTGTTGAGTAGCGCAGTCGAGGTAAGTGGCTTGCCTAACTCTGTGTTGGGGACTTCCCCTAGGCTATTTTAATATTGTTCTATGTTGTTTGGGCGCCGTGTGCATGAGGTGACGAGTACAAACACGGGCCATTGTTGCTAAAACTTCGTTGTTCCCTTCATGACTTAAATCATTTCACTCCTATTTCACTGATTCATGTACCGACTATGTAGTTTAGATTAGGGAATGGCATGTCTACCTGTTTTACTTGAACTTCTCCCTAGTTATTACTATGTGTACCATGTTTTAGGTAGTTTTATCCATATTTTTTCCTGTGATTTTTCCTGAACTATTTCAAATAAAAATTATATTCGGTATTTGTACTGCATTGCATATTTAAATTGGGACTACGGACGAGATTCTGGGAGCTTTCCCCTGTACTGCATTGCATATTTAAATTGGGACTACGGACGATATTCTGGGAGCTTTTCCCCTGTACTTCATAGCATATTTAAATTGGGACTACGGACGAGATTTTGGGAGCTTTCCCCTGTACTACATTGCATATTTAAATTGGGACTACAAATGAGATTCGGATAGCTTTCCCCTTATACTGCATTGCATACTTGTTACTGTGATATATGTTGTGCTGAGCTGAGGGCTCCCTGTTATTATTTTCTTTTAGCTCATTGTTCCTACTTATTTGCCTTAGCTTATTATATATCTCTGTTCATATGTTTATACTGTTTTACTATAAAAATCCAGTAGAGCCTTAACCTGACCTCGTCACTACTCGACCGGGGTTAGGCTTGGAACTTACTGGGTACCAAATTGTGGTGTACTCATGCCCCTTTCCTGCACATGTTTTTCGTGTGCAAATCCAGGTACCATCGCTCAGTTCCGTGGCTAGGGGTCTGAGCAACAGCTTCTAGGAGACCGAAAGGTAATTCTATCGCGTCCGCAGAGTCCTTCTAGTCACCTTCCACTCTAGACTTAGATAGATTTTCATGTATATTTCCTTACGTTGTATAGAGCTATTTTGAGACAGAGCTTGTGACTAAAGTGAGATTCCGGGTTTTGGGAAAGTTGTATTTTGTATGCGCCAAGTGGCGATGTTTCATTGTAAACTCACTTATTTTGTCTTTATTTTTATTTCTTTTATTTAATATGTGTTTTCGCAATTAGGCTTACCTAGTCGTAGAGACTAGGTTTCATCACGATGCCCTCGGAGAGGAAATCGGGTCGTGACAGAGACATACCAATTGGTGTTTTGTAAGTTGTCCTATTAGCCCAAAGAGCATCATCAAGTTTCTTCGACCAATCCGTCCGGTTGGCATTCACGGTCTTTGATAAAATGCTCTTGATCTCCCCGTAGGAGAATTCAACCTGTCCACTTGCTTGAGTATGATAGGGGGTCGACACTTTGTGAGTGACACCATACTTTAAGAGTAAAGTATCAAAAGATTTGTTGCAAAAGTGCGATTCTGCATCACTAATAATAGCCCTTGGTGTACCAAACCTTGTGAAGATGTTCTTTTTCATAAATGCTACCACACTCCAAGCTTCATTGTTGAGAAAAGCCATGGCTTCAACCCACTTTGACACGTAATCCATAGCTACCAATATATAAGTGTTCCCATAAGAGCTCACGAACAGAACCACGAAATCAGTGCCCGACACATAAAAAATGTCAATCTCCAAGATGGTGGTGAGGGACATCTCATTTTTCTTGGAAATCCCACCGACCCTTTGACATTCATCACAACGCTTGGCGAGATCACTAGCGTCTTTGTAAAGAGTAGGCCAATAAAATCCACAACTTAACACCTTTGTAGCCATCCTTGCTCCACCATATGGCAAAGAGTGGCAAGCCTCAAGAATTCCCATTTGTTCTTCCTCCGGTACACATCGTCGGATCACACCATCGGTACAAATCCGGAAGAGATAGGGCTCATCCCAATAATAGTCAAGGCAATTCCCTTTGATCTTCTTCCTTTGGTTTTAAGAGAACTCATTCGGTACAATGCCACTCACAAGATAATTGGCTAAGTCGGTGAACCATGGCATCCCAGTCGAAGAAATGGATAGGAGTTGCTCGTCAGAAAATGAATCATTTATCTCAAGGCCATCATGTGGACTCCCCTCCTCCTCCAACCGAGACAAGTGGTCTGCCACTTGATTTTCACTCCCCTTGCGGTCTTGAATCTCCAGATAAAACTCTTGTAAAAAAAGTAGGCACTGCATTAGTCTTGCTTTACAATCTTTCTTGCTCATCAAATATCGAAGCGCCGCATGGTCGGTGTGAACAATCACCTTTGTACCCATCAAGTACGGGAGAAACTTTTCCATAGTGAAGACAATAGCAACGAGCTCTTTTTCGGTCATTGTGTAGTTGACTTGGGCCTTATTCATGGTCTTACTAGCATAGTAGACCGGATGGAAGATCTTGTTGATACGTTTCCCCAAGCTCCAACCGCCACATCACTTGCATCACACATGAGCTCAAAAGGTAAGCTCCAATTCGGTGTGGTGATAATAGGAGTAGTAGTCAACTTATACTTGAGCAATTCGAATGACTTCAAACAATCTTCGTTGAAATGGAACTTGGCATCCTTCTCCAAAAGTTTGCACAAGGGGTTTACCACCTTATAAAAGTCCTTGATGAATCTGCGATAGAACCCTGCATGACCCAAAAAGCTCCTCACTCCCTTTACGGATTTAGGGGGAGGGAGTTTGGAGATCACTTCAATTTTGGCTGTATCAAATTCAATACCATGCTTTGAAATCCTCTGACCGAGGACAATTCCTTCCTCGACCATGAAGTGACATTTCTCCCAATTCAAAACCAAGTTAGTTTCCTCACATCTTGCCAATACCTTGTCCAAGTTGTCCAAGCACTCTTCAAAAAAATTTCCCACCACAGAAAAATCATCCATGAAAACCTCAAGAAAGTCCTCTACCATATCGGTGAAGATAGCCATCATACACCGTTGAAAAGTCGCCACTGCATTGCATAACCCAAATGGCATCCGCGAGAATGCGGAAGTACCATAGGGACAAGTGAAAGTGGTCTTCTCTTGGTCCTCAGCAGCAATAAGAATCTTATCGTAGTCGGAGTATCCATCAAGAAAGCAATAAAAAGCACGTCCGGCCAACCTATCCAACATTTGATCAAGAAATGGAAGCGAAAAATGATCTTTCCAAGAGACTTTGTTGAGCTTCATGTAGTACATGCACACTCTCCACCCGGTTACAGTTCTTGTGGGGATCAATTCATTTTTGGCATTTGTTATCACAGTCATGCCCCCTTTTTCTGGGACACATTGCACCGGAGAGATCCATGAGCTATCGGAAATATGGTAAACAACCCCGACATCCAACCATTTGATGATCTCCTTTTTCACAACCTCTTGCATTGATTTATTTAATCTTCTTTGATGTTCCACAGAGGGTTTGTCATCCTCCTCCAAAATAATCTTGTGCATGCAAAAGGTGGGGCTTATACCCCCGAATATCTGCCAATGTCCAACCTATAGCTCTCTTCCTCTTTTGGAGCACCTCCAAAGTAGAATCTACCTGCACGTTAGTCAAGCAAGAGGAAAGAATAACAGGTAAAGTGGAACAAGGTCCAAGAAACTCATACCTGAGGTGTGAAGGTAAAGGCTTTAACTCCAAGGTGGGGGGCTCCTCAATTGAGGGCTTTGTTGGAGGAGTCTTCCGGTTCTCAATATCTAAGGACAATTTTTGGGGCTCATAAGTATATGACCCCATTCCTTGCAAAGCATTGACATATCCAAAAAGCCTTGTTTTTCATCTTCGTCATGAATAAGCAACACAACTTCTAAGGTATCCTCAACATTCATCACAACACTAGCATCGTCAACAATTACTTCGGCCACTAAATCCACGAACTAACAAACTTTATTGCTATTTGCTTGCCTCATCGATTTGCACACATTGAAAACCACTTTTTCATCACCCATCCGGAAGGTGAGCCCACCGGCTTCTAAATCAACTAGGGCCTTCCCCATAGCAAGGAAAGGTCTACCCAAGATAATAGGCACCTCTTAGTCAACCTCACAATCAAGGATCACAAAGTCCGCTGGAAGGATGAACTTATCAACACAAACTAATACATCATCAATAATTCCCAATGGCCTTTCCATAGTCCGATCCGCCATTTGCAACCTCATAGATGTGGGTCTTGGTTTCCCAGTTCCCAACATTTTGAACACATAGTAGGGCATCAATTTGATACTTGCCCCCGAATCACATAAAGCTTTGGAAAAATCAGTGCTCCCAATAGTGCAAAGCATTGTGAAGGTGCCGGGATCTTCCCATTTTGGAGACATTAAGTGCACAAAGAACTCACTTGATGTGTCATCTTGATTACTTCACAATTCATTGATCTTTTCTTTTTTTCCAAATCCTTCATGAACTTTTCATATCCCGGCATTTGTTCCAACGCTTCAACCAACGACACATTAATGGACAAACTCTTCATCATATCAATAAATTTCTTGAATTGGTTCTCACTATTTTGCTTTGCGAGCCTTTGAGGATATGGAGGAGGTGGACTTGGCATTGGTGTTTTTGCCTTTTGCACTACCGGATCCGGTATGTCAATCACGTGTTCCCTAGATGGGTTCACTTCCTCTTGGGTTTCCTCCACATTTTCATCAATGTCAATCATCACTTCTTCGGTATCTTGAACCACATTACTTGGAGTTTCATCTTCTTGTACCAACACATCATCATCCCCAATTCTTCTTTCATTTGAGGTGGTTGCATCTCCACCTCTTCCGCTTCTCGTGGTTACTGCCATAGCATGTCCAGTATTGTTCTCACCCTTCGGTTCACCACTGTATCACTAGGTAGTTCCCCCTTGGGACGAATGTTTAAAACTTGAGAGATTTGGCCAAGTTGAACCTCCATATTGCTCATAGAAGTGTTGTGGAATGTTAATTGAGCATCGGAGTCGGCATTTTTCTCCATCATTTTCTTGAACATATTTTCAATCCGTCCCATTTCATTATTGGAGGAACTAAAACCTTGTGACGGATATGGAGGCGGGTTGCTTGGTTGTTGATACATTGGGGGCCTTTGGAAGCCCGACCCCCGATTCCCTTGGTTATTATTGTTCCAAACCTCTTGGTTATTGACACCCCAATTGCTTTGATTGTTGCCACCCCAATTACCTTGATGATTTCTTCCCCAATTGCCTTGGTTATCTTGATTACTCCAATTTCCTTGATTATTGCTTCCCCAATTGCCTTGGTTATCTTGATTACTCCAATTGCCTTGATTACTGTTATTTCCCCAATTACCTTGATTATTGTTACCACCACTGCAATTTTCTTGGTTGCTTTGGTTGTTCCAATTTCCTTGTGATCTACATTATTGGTGATTTTATCCTTGAGCATTATTTCTTTGACCTTGATAATTGTTGACATATTGCACTTCTTCTTCTTGATCATTATACGAATCACCTTGATCATACCCAGTATCATCTTGCTCAAATTGTTCCGCACAGTTTTGTATTTGTTGACCTATTTGTCATCTCTTGTTCATCATCATATTCACACCTTCCATAACATTCACTTGTTTCGGCCTTTGAACTTGTTGAAGATGTGCTTTGGCCAATTGATTCATTGTGGTTGTCAACTCGGAAATATCTTCCCATGATCATGTATCTCCTTGTGTAGGTGAATGACATTTGGGTCACCTTGAGGAACATTGGCCCTACTTTTCCACGCTGACGAAGCATCCACCATCTTATTCAAAATTTCACAAGCTTCGGCATAAGGCATGTTCCTGAAGTTCCCGTCGGCGAGTTGATTTACCACACATTGATTTGTTGTGTTGATCCCCCTGTAGAAGGTTTGTTGGACCATGGCCTCGGTCATAAGATTGTTCGGGCACTCTTTAACCATAGTACTATATCTTTCCCAAATCTCGTTCAATGGCTCATTGGGCTCTTGTTTGAATGCTAGAATCTCAGCCCGTAGTGTAGCAATGTGCCCCGGAGAGAAGAACGTGGCAATGAACTTTTCGGCCAACTCATCCCAAGTATGGATGGAATGATTGGGTAATCTCTCTAACCAGTCCAATGCCTTTCCCCGTAAGGAAAAGGTAAATAGCCTCAAATGTAGTGCATCCTCGAAAATATTTGTTTGCTTGCTCCCCCAACAAGTATCGACGAACCCCTTGAGATGCTTGTAAGCATTTTGGCTTGGAACCCCAGTGAAGAATCCCTGTTGCTCAAGTAGTGTAAGCATCATTGGTGATTTGGATGTTACCCGCTCTAATACGGGGCCGGACTATAGCACTTGCATAACCCTCGTTAGGCAACACCCGGTGTGCTGCTGCTCTTGGTGGAGGTGGGGGAGGGACAAGAATATTATCATATGGCGGTCGGCCTTGCCTATTTTCTTGAGGTTCGGGATGAACCTCATCACCTTGATCATCGTCCACTTCCTCCCCCGGTGGTAAATTCCAGATGGGCTCATTGTTGAGAGTCATTCTCGTACCCATAAGCAATTCAAAAAAAAAATTAGTGACTCGAAAGGAAAGAAATACAAAGCACAGAAAAACCTAGATATATAGGTAAATCCGTTAACTACCCGGCAACGGTGCCAAAAATTGATCTCGCCCAAACTCACACCACAAATATAGGTAGTGAGGCGGTCGATGAAATAATAAAAACCCAACGCAAGTCGAGGTCGATTCCACAGGGAGTTAGAATTTGGATTAGGTATATATTTAGTGTAATTGTATGATATGCCCTAGATTACTCTTCCACATTCGTGTTTGTTGTTTCTACTTCTACTTTGAGCTATTAATTGCAATTATAAAACTAGGAGAAAATATTTTTGGTTTTGGTTGTTTTTCAAATAATAAAAGGATCTAGGGTTGCGACTTCCGCCTAGTTGGTTACCTAATAGATTTAAAGCTTTAGGTAATGTTTGGTTGATCGGGATACAATATAGAAATCACACTCAATTACTCACTCTATACCTCTCGGTAGTTTGAGTGACTTTGCCCAATTTGTCTTTCTCAAGTCCAAATAGGTATTTCACAAAGCAAGTGATAAATGCTCAAGTCAGGTCTTACTATCTCTATGTTCGACCCTTTAATTGGGGCTATCAATTTCTTGTGTCCATCCTAATTCCTAGTTAGCCAAGCTTTCCTAGACTTAGTCTCTCTTTCTCAAGTAGAGACTAGGTCAAATAGGCATGAATCAATATTTGCAACCACTAATTCTAGAATTTAAGCAAGAACAAGGCTAAATAATATATACCCAATTTTAAATAAGCCCTAAATCAATAACACATTAAGTACCCATACTAGGGTTGGGTCACAACCCTAGCTAACGGTTTAGCTACTCATAGAAAATGAAGAAATAAAAGAAGAAATTAAGATAGAATGCATAATAATTAGTTATGGAAAGAAAATCTAATGTTTAGAAGCTAATCTAGTACAATATTACTCAAAACCATAAAGAAAACGGCTCAGGTGCTCTACACTAATACAACTTAACCCAAAAATGATAAAAAGTTCTATTTATACTAAGCTGAAAATATCTGACAAAAATGCCCATGCGGAGGTTGTGCGGCCCCATAATTCTGAGTGTGGTCACTCGAAGCTTGGTTAACTGGGCTTTCTGCTGTCGCATAAAAGTGGGTTGTAGCCGCACTTCATCTATTTGTGCAGACCGCACATTTCTGAGTGCGGCCGTACACTTGATATTGGGTTGGGACTGGACCTTCTTCTGCGACCACAAAATAATAGTGCGTTCCGCACATCTTCAATCAGGGCTCTCTGATTCTAGTCATTTGCGGCCGCACAATTGTGAGTACGGACGCACTTGGCATCCTGCGGCCGCACAATAATGGTGCGGTCCGCATATCTTCAGCTTGCCCAAAATTCAACTCTCTAAGTTTCTCTTCTGCGGCGGCACAAGTTGTGTGGTCCATATTCTCTGAATAAACTCTAACAGGGCTTCTTTATTGTTTGCGGCCGCACACAATATTGTGTGGTCCGCATTGTAAGCATTTTTACCTTGTTTTGGTCCTTGTCCAATTTGACTCCTTTTTGAGTTGATTTTTACTTCTTTGGCTAGTTTCCCAATATTCCTGCAAGAAAGCTCATTTCATTAGTTCTCAAGAATACCTTTAAGTATTTTTGAGCTAAAATGCAAGTAAAAGAGAGAAAATAAGCGGTCAAAATTCCTACTTATCAGGTATCGGGCTGCACGCCGCAACATGTTTTATTGATTCATGATGGGAGCGGGCTGAACGCCACAACATCTTTTACTGATTTATGCCATGATATGCTTGTTATAGAGCTTGGGCCGAAAGAGCCCCTCCGGAGTCTGTACACACCCCCAGTGATCGCAGGTACCTACTGAGTGCTAGTGCCGAGTGCGAATGCCGAGCGATTGGGAGGACTGAGTGATTGTGAGGACTGAGTGATTGTGAGGACTGAGTGGCTGTGAGGACTGAGTGATTGGGAAGACTGAGTGCACTGATGCACCGAGAGTATGCATATGTTTTTATCACTGTATGGTATTACAGTTGGCATTCGTACATTGACATGTAGGCAAAGATATGTATTTTCCTCATGCCTTTGAAAATGATACATTTACTTGTTGAAAGCCTTTGGAAAAAAAATTACAGTTTTCAAACTTACTCATATTTTTGGCGTTTTCGGTAAAAGATTTGGTTTTGACTGATATACTTGAAAAGCATGCTTATTTTTTTTCTGGAACTGTGAACGAGCTGAACATTTTGTCTCTGAGTTATTACTTTCATTATGTTGTTATGAATTGTTGTTGGCTATTGGTGTTGGACCCCGACATTAGTTCCGGCTCGTCACTACTTTCAACCTAAGGTTAGGTTTGTTACTTATTGAGTACATGAGGTCGGTGTACCCATATTACACTTCTGCACCTTGCGTGCAGATGTTGGCTGCTGATGTTGCTGTGTTCGATGGGAGCTGCATTTGAAGATGTACCTGTGTTCCGGTGGTAGCTGCCTCTTGTTAATGGTAGCCTTGAATTTTGAAATTTGTTTTTGTACATTTCGAACAGAAGATGTATTGTTTCATATCATCTTTGTAAACTCTAAGTCTTAGCAGCTCATGATTTGTATTACCAGTCCTTGGGAATTCTTATATAGCAGTTCAACTGTATTATTATTTCTTTTCTTAATAAATCTCATTAAATTGAATAGTTGCTAATTGACTTACTTGACGGATTGGGTTAGGTGTCATCACGATTAGGTGAATTTTGAGTCGTGACAAGGATAAAGTGATATGATGCATTTTCATATGAGAAATCTGTGGTGACTCGTCCTTGCACCAATATCAAAGGATAAGATGTAAATTAACTATATGACTATATATTCATCAACTCAAAAGCTTCTTATGACTGCGTCCCTGTATTATTAGTATTAGATAGTGGTAATGATACAGCAGAAAATGGGATAAGATTTTCTTTGGCCCGTAACCATACCTTTACTGAAAAGCTAAAGCTAATTACATCACTCAAAAGTTTGAATTAAAAAAGAGTCCACGTTGAACGCACATTTGCACTTTAATTATATTCTCCGACCAATTGTTTTTAAGAACAGAAGCCAAATATTTATATTGATGGTGTATGACTAGGTACATAGGTTAAGAAAAAAAATTAAAACTTTTATTTAAAATAGGACATAGACATTTATGTAAATATAGATCATCTCAATAGCAATAAAATAAGAAGTTTAAAGTGAAATAATTTCTAAACATAAGTATATATATATATATATATATATATATATATATATATATATATATATTTTTTATAACAAACTAATAAGAAAATTATGTCACATCGATTGAGATAGGGCGAGTGGCGAGAATGGCCGGGCCCTTACCTGTATACTTACGTACTAGTAACCATAACAGGCAATAAACATGAAGGAAAGAGACCTATGAGCTTATCTCCAGAAAATCGTGATAGTGAGTGAAAAGATGCATTACTTTATAAAGAAAATAGAGGACGTACAGATATATATGTGCCATGGATTAATAATGTTCAAGATATTTGAACATAAAGGAATGTTAATGCATTTTATCTGGTTTTTATAAAAACATCTTAAGATTATGGAACATGGAAGGTATTGTACGTATGCTGGGTTTTTGGAGGATTTAAAAAGATAAAGCGCAGATACAGATTGATCATTGCGTCTGCCATTATATTTACTTTTCTGAAATAAAATGTTGTACGTACTTTTCTCAAATTATAAATGTTGTACTCATCCACGTTTTTCGTTGAGCAAAAATCGTGATTTTCATTCTTATGTCGGGAGGCGCTAGCATATTGGCTAAGACTGGTAATTTATAGGACTTTTCTCGTGGGAAACTATCAACTATGCTCATTTATAATTAGTAGTTTATTATAAAAATTGGCTGATTCATAAAATATTACTAATATTAATCAATTAATTATTTGTTCCAAAAAATGTTGAATTTTTTCTTTCTTTTTAGTAGGTGTTATTAGAATAGATTGGGTTTATCTTAAGAGCTTAATCTCAGTTTTGATGAGTTGAGGTGGTTTGAATTAAGAATTCGAAGTAGAAGAAGAACATGAAACAAATGATATGTGTTTCTCACTGTGTATCATATATGTATCATACTTGTATCACATGTATACATGTGTGTGAGATACATGCGTGATATATGTGTCGCAGAAAAAAAATTTGAACTCGATTTTAACTACGAATTTTGATACCATATCAGTCCAAATCACCTCCGATCTTCCGCATATTTTGTATCTTGACTCATCTACACTCAGGCCTCTCTATAACAATATCCATATACAACAACAACAACAATAAAAAATCCAGTATAATCCCACGTGTGGGGTCTGGGGAGGATAGTGTGTACACAGACCTTACTCCTACTTGGAGAGGTCGAGAGGTTGTTTCCGATAGATCCTCGGCTCAAGAAAAGGTGGCGAGGAAGAAAAGGGAAGAAGAAGAAGAAGAAGAAGAACGAGAGGAGAAAGAAAAAGGAGGAAGAGGGAGACAACAGACAATAAGGAAAGGGGGAGAAAAAGTAGCATCAAATAGTAAGAATCAGAGAACAACAATTTTCAATAAAAAAAGGGAGAAAAAGTAGCATCAAATAGTAACAGTCAGGGAGCAACAATTTCCCGTAGCAGTTTTAAAAAAAACAACAATGGACGTGGTAGCTAAGTACCAGATACACTAACAATCTAAGAGAAAGTTTCTCTCAACCAACAACAAGGATACTACTAGTACTACTGTAAACCTAGAAGGAAGTCACAACTACATGTCAACCCACCATCTTAATCCGCGACCTCCATACCTTTCTATTGCTAGTCATGTCCTTGGGTAGGTGAAGCACCGACATGTCCTGCCTAATCACATCTCCCCAATATTTCTTTGCCCTAACCCTTACTTTCCTCAAAACCGCCATGTTCAACCTCTCACACCTCCTGACCGGGGCATCTATGTCTCTCCTCCTCATATGCCCAAACCATCGCAGCCTGGATTCCCGCAACTTGTCTTTCACGGATGCCACTCCCACCATGTCCCTAATAACTTCATTCCTTATCTTATCTTTCCTGGTATGTTCACACATCCATCTCAACATACTCATTTAAGCTACGCTCATCTTCTGGACATGTGACTTCTTGACGGGTTAACACTCAGCCCCATACAACATAGCTGGTCTAACTACCACCTTGTAGAACTTGTCCTTAAGTCTATGCAGCACATTCTTGTCACATAAAACCCCCAAAGCTAGCCTCCATCTTATCCAACCCGCTCTAATGCGGTGAGTAAAATCCTCGTCAATCTCCATGTCGCATTGGATTATAGACCCAAGATACTTGAACCTATCTCTCTTGGGAATGACTTGAATATCAATATTTACTTCCACTTTCTCTTCATGCCTCTCATTACTGAACTTGCACTCCAAGTATTCAATTTTCGGCCTACTCAACTTGAAACCTTTGGACTCCAGCGTGTGTCGCCACACTTCTAACCTAGTGTTAACACCCCCTTGCATCTTGTCAATCAGTACTATGTCATTAGCAAATAACATACACCATGGCACCCTACTTTGTATGTGTCGCTTCAGCACATCCAACGCTAGGGCAAACAAAAACGGGCTAAGGACAGATCCTTGATGCAACCCCATCTCCACAGGGAAATATTTCGAGTCTCCTCCCGCAGTCCTCACCTAGGTCTTAGCACCTTCTTACATGTCCTTAATCACTCTAATGTACGCTACCGGGACTCCACTAACGTCCAAACATCTCCATAGAATCTCCCTTAAGACTTTGCCATAAAGCCTTCTCAAGGTCAATGAAAATCATGTGCTAGTCATTTTTCCTCTCCCTATACTGCTTCACCAATCGTCGCAAAAGGAGAGTGGCTTCTATAATTTACTGTCCCGGCATAAATCTGAACCGGTTCTCAGAGATAGATACACCTGTCCTCACTCTCTTCTGCACACCCTCTCCCAAACCTTCATATGTAACTCAGCAACTTGATACCCCTATAGTTGTTTTTCTGGATGTCACATTTGTTATTGTAAAACGGAATTATCAAGCTCCACCGCCAAACTTCGGACATCTTCTTCATCTTGAAAATGACGTTAAATAAGCTAGTAATCCACTCCAAGCCTACCCTACCCGCCTCTTTCCAAAATTCCACCGGGATCTCGTCAGGCCTAGTCGCCTTACCCCTACTCATCTTCCATATTGCCACATCAACCTCCTCACACTTAATACGCCTACAGAACCCAAAATCTCTTCGGCTCTCTGAGTTCTCTAACTCATCCAGCACGACGTCCCTATCCCCTTCCTCGTTCAAGAGTCTGTGGAAGTACTTGTACCATCTACGCATGATACATGCCTCTTCGACTAATACCTTACCGTCTTTGTCTTTGATGCACCTCACTCGATCCAGGTCCCGAGCCTTCCTCACCCTAATCTTGGCTAACTTGTACATCTTCATGTCCCCTCTTTTGCCTCCAAGATACTCATAAAATATTTCAAAAGCTGCAGTCTCAGCCTTAGTGACTGCGAGCTTTGCCTCTCTCCTTGCCTTCTTAGAACACTCCCTATACGACCTTCTCTTTTCCTCGTCCGTGCTCCCCACTAGCTTCAAATATTACACTTTCTTAGCTTTCACTTTTCCTTGGGCCTCCCGATTCCACCACTAGTCCCCTTTGTGGCCACCCGAGTAACACTTCGAGACCCCTAGCACCTCCCTAGCAGCTTCTGTAATGCAGTTCATTGTCGTGGTCCACATACTACTCGCGTCCCCGCTACTCCTCCAGGCCCCCATAGCCAACAGCTTCTCCCCCAACTGCTGAGCCTTTCCCTTAGTCAAGGCTCCCACTTAATCTTAGGTTGGTCGTACACCGTTCTCTTCTTCCTTGCTCCATTGACCTCCAAGTCCATTACCAAGAGCCTATGTTGCGTCGACAGACACTCACTCGGGATAACATTACAATTCATACAAAGGCCCTTATCACCTCTCCTGAGGAGAAGATAATCAATCTGAGTCTTGGCAACCCTACTCCGGCAAGTGACCAAGTGTTCCTCCCTCTTCTGAAAGCCCGTGTTAGCTAGCACCAAGTCAAAAGCTTTAGCAAAGTTCAACAGTGAAGTACCGCCCTCGTTCCTAACCCCGAAACCAAACCCGCTATGCACCTCGTCATAACCCTTAGTCGTCTCCCCCAACATGACCATTAAAGTCGCCCCTATGAAAATCTTCTCGGACTGCGGGATACCACGCACAACCTCGTCCAAATCCTCTCAGAAGCACCTTTTGACCTCCCCGCTCAATCCCGCTTGAGGCGCATTAGCACTAATCACGTTAAAAGTTGACACATCAACCACTAGCTTAATAATCAACAACCCATCATTCACCCTCCTGATATCCACCACTAACTCCCTGAGATCTCTATCAACTAAAATACCTACCCCGTTCTTGCCTCCCACACCCCTCGAATACCACAACTTGTACCCATTAACCTCTCGAGCCTTCGTACCCCTCCACCCCCCTAATCTAGTCTCCTAGACACATGCTATTTTAATTATCCTCTTCTGGAGAATCTTTCCCAACTCTATCGACTTACCCGTCAGTGTCCCTATGTTCCAGGATCCAACTCTCAACTGTGTGTGTGACTTACCCCCCTTGCCGCCCTTTCTCCCCGCCTCCTGACCCACCCTCTAACCCACCCGAGGAAACAACCTTACACTACCATCGCTCATAATAACCAGCAAAAATACAAGGATATAACCTAAACCTTAACTACTACAAATGTAGACAAGCCGGAAAAGCGTACAACAAGCAAAGCCTAAATATTAGTTGAAATGTAACGTAACTTAAGCACGCAAAAGATACGAGTGATGCAACTAATGACAGATAAATGCAAGCAAGCGGAAGGGAATAAACTAATCAAAGATAAAAGGCAGTCGACAGAATATTAACAAATAGTAAAATTCTAAGCAAGAACGGTAGAACCTGGAGTCCCAACGGATGCTGAGAAAGGTGTTGTCCACAGCAACTAATCGCCGGAAAATCGTCTCCGTGCAAAATCCTTGCTTCCACTACTAGGTCTAGGAAATCGACCCGCAACGATAAAGAAAGGGGAAGGAGGAGAATGGGTAAAAGCAGAGGTAATGGGTGTGTCGCCCAAGCTGCAGTCGCTGCTAGGCTAGGTTAGTGGGAATCGCCGGCAGAAAATAGTGGGAAAAGAGAGACGGGATGTAAAGGGACAGGGCACGGGGGGAGAAAGAAAGAAGAAGAGTAAAAGGGAAAGCTAGAGAGGCAGGAGATGGAAGGGGGAGGGCAGATCGAGAGAACAGGTAAGAAAAGAGGGGGAAAAGAAAGAAGAAAGGAAGACGGGAAATTGGGGGCTTACTTGGGCTGGTGCTCGCCGGTGGTAGGGAGGTTGAGGCAGGAAGACCTTAGATCGAGGGAGGCGTTAGAGAGAAGAGAGAGAAAGAGGCGTTACAACTTTCTATAACAGCACCCATATATAACAGACATTCGCTATAAAGCCAAGTTTTCTCGAAACCGGTCTTTTATGTTATGTTATCATATATGTCATCTATAACAACACTTCACTATAGGATCCAAAAAATATCGGAACAAACGATGCTATAATAGAGAGGTTTGACTATATATGTTTTCAATAAATTTCAACCATACTCATTGAAAAAGGTCATTTTTCGCTTAGATTTTGGAATCTTATATACATATATACATACATATGGAAGAAGATCTTTGCGACTTGCATTTAATGTTGCTAATCACGCTTTAAAATATGGAAGAAAATCTTTGCGTGTGATTCTTGGAGAGAAAGAACCTTATTTATTTGGTTTTCAATTTTAGATGTGCTTGATTAGTTTTGGTAAGTGATTAATGGCTAAAAGTTGGTAAGTTGGGACTTATTTTTGGACATTTCTGTAAGATTTCCTATTCTTATTTTCGTAACATCTATATTAAGAAAAAAAAAGTAATGAACCAAAATATTGATTAAAGGAAGCATTAGCAATTCTTTACCTATGAAATGTGTAATTTTAAGTTGGTTTGGATACTACTACCGTATGCTGTTTGGATGTTTGTTACATATTGTATTGTATTGTTATTTATAAATATAATGTTTGTTTGATTTTTACTTTAATTTTATTGTATCATATTGTTAAATTCATTGTTACGTAACAACAAAAAGTGTCATATTATGTAACGACAGATTTGGTGTGATGGCGTTGTTACCTTGCTTTTTCCTCTCATCTTGCCCTTCCTTATTATTAAATAATCATATTTTATCCTTTACATTGCTTTTATATATAATAATTCTACTCTGTATTGTATTTTTTTGGGTAATGTTGTAAGTTTATTATTCGTACTGTTGGTGCATGTCATCATCAAACGACGGCAAACGATACAATCTATCCAAACGTTGTATTCATCAAATAATACAATACAATACAATATAACACATTATGAAACAACGTGTAACAACCATCCAAACAAGCTGGGAAAGGAAACTTTAGAACACAAAAGTTACACAGTCGGCCGCTCGGCCAAATTATTTAAATATTAATAGTCGTTACATACTAATTATGCACCGCTACACACATATGTACATATATTATACATCTACCGGCTATTGTCTGTTGGCGGTAATTTATGTTAATTTTTGTTGTCTAGATCTGTGTTGGTCTTATAAGTGAGTCCATATTGCTTGGCCTGATACACAGCTCACCCTAGACAACAAAGCCTGTCTTTGTACCGTTAAATGCAAAAGAGAGTGCAGCAATATAGTACTTACCCTATTTGTTATCTTGTTACAACCACAAAAAGAAAGAAAAAACAATGTGAATGAAATGACATAGTCATCTGAAACATTACTATCACATTAACTCAGAGAAGAAAGACCTTCTTTTAGACCTTAATACATATTCAAAGGAGAACACGAAAGAAAGAAAATTTTGAGAAAAGGAAAGTATACAAGATTAATACAAAATTCTTCCACTTGTATAAGAAATACTGGAAGAATGATTAAAAAAAAATGGTTTCAGCTTATTCATAAAACTCCAAAAATAACCTTATGTAATGTTTCTGATCTATACTATCCTTTCTGCTACCCTCCCCCTCCTTTTATTTTAATTTTCGTGATTTTCCATAGTTTTCGCAAGAGATTCCAAGAACTCTTTGACCTGCATATGATTTTGATTGCAGACTTTAGTTTTCACATCAAGACATTACTTTACATTTTCTTGAAATCAAGAACAAAACTGTGGCTTGATGTCATATTCTCACCTCTGAGGTATCCCTGAGAGAGAAGATAGCATTACTCTCTTTTGGGATAGCCGAAACAAGAATCCCATAACCTTGATATCTTCCCTTCAAAACCTGGATTTAAAATACTCTTTAATGTCAGAAGAAATGGTAATGCTACTAGTATTGACATGAGATTCTGTTGTATACTAGTATTAATTACCTTGAATGCATCTTCGTCTGTTCTATCATCTCCAATATAGATTGGGAGCACATTATGGCTATTTCGAAAACCTGCATGGTTGTGCATATATTTTATCAACATGGACAGAACAATCCATTCTAAAATTTCTTTGACTTCACCAAGTTTATCTGCTCTAAACCAACACTCGCATACCTAGTGATTCAAGCAGAAACTCAACTGCTTTTCCTTTGTCCCAGTCTATTACAGGACGGACCTCTAAAACCTATTGAAAAACCAAAAAGAAGCAAGATTTCAACAAATTGCAATTATGTGTGTAACCATGCTACTAGAATCAAGTAACTGAGATACCTTTCGGCCATGAGTTTGTCGTAGTCGAGGGTATTCTTTCAAGACGTCGTGGACGCATTGTGCAACGACTGGCCAACTCTGCATTTAAAATGAAAACCATCATCATAAGTTGGCTGCAGAATAATTCACAAAGGTAATTAACCTCAGAATTCACAGACATTATGAAATAGCAAGGAATGAGGCTCACATTCTCATCTACATTACGGTAATGTACAGAGGCACAAAACTTGTGATTCTCAACTTTTGTACCTTTTACTTCTTTTGTTTTATCGACAAGGATTCTAAATACCTGCAAAATAATCGAGCTCATCCAATTCATGTCTATAAATCTTCTTTCTTTTTTTTCATTTGGTGCCAATCACTACTTATTTGCAAGGCTTAAAAAAACAAGTAAACCACCTCGTCAATCATAGGCAAGAATTCATGAGCAGGCTGGAATAGATTAACTTCCTTGCCCTGCTCGAGATGTAAATTAGAACTAGTTATAAGTAAGGTAGAAATGAATAAAAATGACAAAATGTCAATTTTACTAGGCAATGGAAGAAGGTGACAACTCTCATAAATTAAATTGTAATACCTGCTGATCAGTATATTTAATAAGTGAACCATAACTGCACACCTCATTTCTAATTGGAAGCATGATATCCATACCATGGCTACCAGCATAACAGAGTTCAGTTAATCCTACCAACTGATAAACCTGAAACAGGATTGACGTAAGTCACATTGCTGGAAACGAGAAGATAGGTTCAGAAAGTAGATGGTGTAAACAACTAACAATACATGAATTACTGGTTAATATAAGAATTTTACCTTATCACGGCTTCTTCCACTGATGATGGCTGTTGGGAAATACTTGGCAACATCCCTGACAGCTGAACGCATCTGCAGAATTTGTAATTTCTTTTCATCTGCAGGTAAGCTTCTCACTTGCAATAAGGAAAAGGTTGGAGTTACTTACATCAGCGGAGATAAAAGCACTGTCAGGGTCATCTACAATAGGGGAAAGAGTCCCATCATAGTCTAAAAAAATAACAATCTGTTTATTCTTTGCATGGCTAACAATTTGCTGAAAGGAGTTAAGAGCTGATGGATACTTGAACTGCAAACAAACAACAGGAAAAGAGACGGTTGATTATAAGGTATTTAACATTCACTCTGTCTAGGAAGATAGACAAATGTGCAAAATTTAGAAAAACAATGAAAATATCTAGCATACCATCCAAGAGCAGTAAACAATATCAGCATCATCTGAAAAATCCTCGATGTCTACTTCCTTTTGAACCTTCTTACTAGGAGGTGAAGAGGACTTCATTGCATCAAGCCAACCATTAGAACGAACATCATCAAGCTTCCCTGGCTTTTTTCTCGGAATCATTAGCACGCTAGTGGAGATTGAAGGCCCCGATTGTGAATAAGGCAATAAATTTGAACAGATCCGAAATGTAGACTTGTTTATCAGTGAAGGATCCGTAAGAACAGGAGAAGCATTCACTGAATTCAAGTCCATTGAATGTCTCAGAATTTACTGATTTTTATTTTGCTATGTAGAAGACCACTGAATATTAGTAGATGTATGGAGTACCTAATCTTTCTATCCCACCCTTTTGTCAACGAAAAACCACCTCTTTAACTTTTTCTTCTTGCTGCTGCTGGATATGCTGTCCATCAATCGAAGGCTTCCTGAAATCTGGTCAATCATAAATTTTCAAGCGCCATGATTCTGAAATTAGTGTTGTAAGTGAGCCAATTATATAAATTCATCAGCGCAAGTACCTCATTTCCAGAGCCGCACTGCATTTAGGGAACAAAACATTTTTTGGTCAGAATCTTGATATTAGTTATAGGCCTCTGTGTTTTCCTATCTGGAGAGGAGAAACCAAACTTATACATGTCATGGTCTTACTTATATCTAGAAAACCATTGGAGGCAAAAGTATTGACTAAACAAAGTTATAGTAACACTCAATTTGGAGCATACGAACAACCTATACATGTCGTGGTCTTACTTAAATCTAGAAAAACGTTGGAGGCAAAAGTATTGGCTAAACTATGTTATTGTAACACTTAACATGGTGCATGTAAACAAAAAAGAATCTTGTACTATTAACAAAGGAAACTTGTAAGTAATATCAACAGAGGAAAAGATTGCACACCAATCCTTATCTCAATATGCAAACAAGATTAATCTCAGTGCTCTATTTTGGAAGGCATTTGGTTGGTTGGTTCCAAACCGTTTGCAGATCTAAGAAAACAGAAGACCGGAACAAAAAAAAAAAAAAAAAAAAAAAAAAAAAAAAAGATAAGATTTTACTCTGCACAACTATTTCAATACATGTCCTACAGGATGTACGCTGTCTTACTGTCATGTTGTACAAAGGGTGTGAAAGATTCCGTTTCTATCAGAGCAGCAGTTGCGGCAATATATGAAGTAGATATAAATTTCTTTCATTGAACAGTTTTATTAGTTAATCTGTTGTTACAGGTGGACCTTCTAATGGTAAAAGGATCATTCTAAGAGATTGATCTTACACTGAACAGTAGCAGAAGCCTAATAATCAGGATTTCTCTTGGACAATTATCTCTATGAA
The DNA here is from genome assembly GCA_005239505.1 of Nicotiana paniculata. Lineage (NCBI taxonomy): Eukaryota > Viridiplantae > Streptophyta > Magnoliopsida > Solanales > Solanaceae > Nicotiana > Nicotiana paniculata. The sequence continues at coordinate 83,203 of ML301298.1, forward strand.
TTTTCATAAAAAAGGATTGGTCTTTCAGGATTTTGAGCCAAAAGGCAAAGAGTATAAATAACCCTAATTGAAATGTATCCAATTGTTTATCTAGTAATCGAAACTCAAGAGACTCAATTCCCTCGAAAGGATATATGTATACACATTTAGTGTATGATCCAGATGTGTTCTGTTGGTTCAGCAGAACTCGCAGTTATGCGCTAAAAACCTATATAACGGCTTTGCGTGTGTGTGTGTGAAGACAAGTATAGATATAGGTAACGATAGAGCTGAATATATTTCAGAACTCACACTCTACACTTAGAACCACATGTCTAAATCCTGTACATTGAAGGAGCTTCTTTCAGCCTAAGTTCCACTAAAGGTATGTATGGAACAAGATTATAAGGTGCATTTCAGACTTTTTCACCTAAGATATTTAAGGGCTCGTTTGGTAGAAGGGATAAATGATAATTAATCCCGGGATTAAATTTGAGATGAGTTTATCCCACGTTTGGTTGGGATAAAATCACGCGATGTAACTAATCCCGTGGTTAGCTATCCCGGGATTGTAGTGTTATTTTTATCCATATGAAAAGGTGAAATAACTAATCCTGGTATAACTTGTTGCCCGACCAAACGACCCCTTACAGAACAAACAAAACTTTCCTACTTTCACTCATATTCCTGAAAACCACAAGGAAACCACAAACAATTAGGATTCATTAAGAATGGATCGTGTCATACATCCTCCACTAGATTTGGAGACATTCCATTTTTCCCACCAAAAGCCAAACAAATATTATGGTTGTGACAAACATTGTACACTTGTACTAGTAGCCACAAAGCTTAAAGTTGGTTATTAAATAGACCTTTGTAGTCCGGTCTTTCCCCAGACCCCTCGCATAGAGGAAGCTTAGTGCACCAGGCTGCCCTTTTATTAATACTCTTTGCCTTTAATGGGAAGAAACTTTATTGAACTAAATCTCTCTACAACTTTATTTACACCAAAAATTCAGCCACGAAACTTAGGAGAAGCTGATAAATTTAACCATGGCTCATAAGAATCCCTGACCAAAAACAATAAATAAAAATGAATGAGAAAAATACCTGGGCAAGATATGAAACTATAAAACCGTTAGTATTTAACTGCAAAAATTGTTCATTGTTGTCTACCACGTAAAAGAAAATTAAACTCCAAATGCGATTTTGACTTGAAAGAATATTTGAGAAATGTACAGTACACATAGGAGGGCGTGAATAAGAATCAGCTGACTCTATATTTAAGGGTAGTTCCATTTTCCGCGCTAAAACATGACATATAAAAGATATTAATTTAATTAGGTCACTTATAAGATAATTATAAATAAATCTTTATTATAAACATTAATTAATAACTTGGTAAATGTGGTAAGTAACCTAGTATTATTAATAAGTTAAATTACACTAATACTGCGATTTGCGAAACTTTTTTACATTGTCAATATGTATAACTTAAATCTACTCTGAAACTGACACATAATCAAAGATTTCAACATCTTGCAGCAACCAACAGAATTAAATAACTTAAATAATATAACAATGAATTCAAGGATTATGTGCTGTCAAATTACTATTAGCCGATAAAACATAGTATGGAGTAGTATATGTAATGATCGTACAAAAGACAGAAATTTAATCGTTCAAATTAAATAAGCTACGCAGAAATGTACGCCACCATCGTTAATTAAAGGTACGAAAAGATGGAAGAATTTCCGAAAAGGGAAAATTACGAGGTTCCAAATGAAGATTACTTATGGGGAAATCTAATAGAAATGCATGAGAAAAGGTCACTGGAATTGAGAAAGAAAAGAAACATTGCAGCTACACCACGACATCAAATTAAATACCTGGTTAAAATAGCTCAAGGAAATGTGAATTTCCAAATCCTGAATCAAGAAAAAACAAATGTGGATTATCTAATTAGAACGCCAAGAAAAAAATGTTAGAAACCAAAGTCATGAACTAAAAGAAGAAACAAAAGCATGCAGATTTTAGAAATAAAAATGATAATGAAGAAATTTGTTCCTTATGGGAAATGAAAGAAGAAGATGAAAGGAGAGAAAGAGAAAGAAATGAATGTACCAAGAAATGAGAAAACCCTAATAATGGAGTATAGATGTAATGGAAATTAAGGAGAGGGAGAGAAAAAAACGATAGGAAATTAATTAGGAAGAAGTAATTGGAGGTGGGAAAAAGCTAAGGCCAAGTATTTATAGAGTTTAAATAGGCCCCCCAAAACGACGTGCCATACAAGGAAACCTCTTCCTCCGCTTGTCGAATCACGAAACTATTAGCAAAAGTTCCAAGGTACAATATAGTAATGTTTAGAGACATGCACGGCCTCAACCGAAATTTTATCTCACAAAAGTATACACTATATTTATCATAAATCAAAATTATTTTAAAATATTATTTTTTATAACTATTTTTTATATTTGATAGTAAAATAAGTATTTATGGTATATACTATCATTGAGGCATAAAATACGATTTTTATGTTCTTCTTTTTTCTTTCTTTCAATTAACACACGATTCTCTCTTAGAATTTTTCTTCTCTCTTTCTTCCTTCTCTATCTCTTCGACATACTCAAGATACATGTCCTAGTATTGATGGCCGACGAGACATTAGAATCTCTCTATCTCTTCGAGTAACTCAAGAGACACCCTAGTATTGATGGCCGACGAGACATTAGAATAGAGTAGAAGGCAGCTGGAAAACAGAAAAGAGTGGATTTTTCGAACGGAAAGGAGCAATGTGATGAACTCTTATCAAAGATTTGTTGTACGGATCCGATGAACTTTCTTCTCTTCTTTGTTGTTTAGTCATATACAATGATACAAATACATTATATTTTGTACAAATTCACTCAAACACATTGTATTTTTGTATAAATATTTTTTTTTTTTGCTTATATTTATGTATTTCGAAGGTCGGTATTTTTTTAATACAACTGAATACACATGTATCATGCATACTATACATACAGTATGCATGAATACAGGATATAAACATTGAAATACGTTGAATACAAACATTGAAATAGAACATAATATAAACAGTGAATACATTTAATTTTAAAATACAGTGAAATACAATAAAATGCAGTGAATACAAATAGAAATACAATAAATACAACCAGTGAAATATACTGAATTCAACAGTAATAACACGTATTAGGAATAACTAATTAAAATACTATTAATACAAATATATTTGGATATACTGAATATAAAATAGCGAACACAGTAAATACAAACCTTGAATCTAATGAATGCAACATTAAAAATTAAATATTGAGACACATTAAATATAACAATTATATACAACTGAAAAATTATTTTAATTAATTGGGTTGATAATGAGTCATGTTAGAATTGATTTTGTTGAGTTATATTAGGAGTGTATCACACTAATTGATCATATTTCCGTTATTAGACAGCTGGACAAACCTATTTTAAGGTGATTGTCATTATTGTATTCATGAATACATGGCGAGAATACATGTGAATACAGTCGCGTACAGCTGTAACTCCCCCTGTTTTTAGGCGACTTTTGCTACTTTATTCATGAATACAGTAGCGCGAATACAGCGAGTACACTACCGTAATAACTGAATAGTAGCTATAGAAAGTAATTATGTATATAATAGTTATAGGGAGTTAATAGCCACTAAACAATGGTTATATCTGAAAATTCCTCTAAAATTAAATGCCTAACGGTTCCTTCTTTTTACTTAGACTTATTAAACGTCCTAAGAGATAAAATCATACAAACACAAGAGTGTGATGTATTGGTCAATAAAATAAGATAATTTTGGAAGATTGATATAAAATAGATAATTTCTTCTCATCTATCTAGTTTTATTGATGGACAAAACTAACTCATATTTGCCTTTTATTAAGCTTATTTGGTCCGAATGTTTTTTGGCACTAAGGTTACCATTTTTTTATTTGTTACTATTTGTTATGGTAGGAAAATTGTTTTGTGTGTTGGGGTTGGGGTTGGGGGGGGAGGGGGGAGGGGTTATAAAGAGAAAAGGAAGGCCTTCAGTAAGAATTGAACGTTCTTGTAACAATTTTATCACTAAATTACCACTCAACTCTGACATTTTAGGCTACTTCACCTACCTAAATATAATCTCATCATTAGGTGGTACTCCAGATGCTCTCATAATCTTGTTTTAATATTCCTTTTCTCCTCTAAAGGAAAATACGTTTTGTTTACCTCTAGTGTTACCGTCAACAGTTTTTTTTTAATTATTTTTTTAAAGACTGTTGATTGTTGAGGTATTGGACTGTGGAAGTTTTCATAGAAATCATCTCCTAAATTAAAACAGGTGAATCGAACCGTACGAATTGAAGTGCCTACATGCAGAGAATCTAACTATCCTTCCCAAATTTTCATCACTCTACTTGCATATTCGAATTTCACTAGTTTTATTATAGTTCTACACTTCCTTAAAAATATCAAAGCAACTTCTCTTATTATTACTTGTAAAACTAAAATTCAACAGAAGCCCTTTAATATTAAAAATCTCAAGTAAGTACCAAGTGCAACGAACCTTGATTCTAGTTGAAAATCAGACGAACAACAGTAATGGACGTGTTATTTGGAAATGCTTCTAAATCAACTTTAATTTAAACTTGTATAAGGATGAAACCGGGGTTAGCGCACACCTCGACTTCCCGGTGAATCAAATGAAGTAAGAGTATGAATATATGAGATCGAAATCGAGGGTAGGAACTCTTTGTATCAAGGCCCGACCGGGTACTCGCCACCGGACTTGATAAGACAACACTCCCCGAACCCAGAACGAGCTCTAAGACCTCAGAAATCATGACAAACGGTTGTACACAACTAACAGAGGACTGTGATATCCGCACCCAACCAGATATCACGGTGCAGATCTCGCCTGATATCGGTCGCGGATCAATAATTGACGAGAAATGAGGGTTTTTTTTACCTTTTGTAGAATTGAACTAGGGGCGAAACTCTCCTACTATATAAAGGGGAAGCTTTTATTTAAATAGGAAACATTGTAACACGCAAACCAAGAAATACAAATTCATTTTTCTGCTTTCTAGATATTCCAAGGTTCATATTTTATTGTTGTTCTTCATGCACGGTTGGCTCCGAGTTAAGGATCCGATCAAGGGTAAAGCTTCTGTTCAGCTTAAATCCGAACCCGGCCGTAACATCACAATTGGTTTGATTAATCAATCTATATTTAACTCATTTATCTAACATTCTTGATTATTTGTGTTGAATCAATCCACATATCCTTAAAACCGCGTATAAATTTAATTGTTATCCGTTTTAAGGGTAAACAGTTTGCGTCCACCGTGGGGATAAGGATAATAGTGGTGGTTTGATACAAATATCCATAACACACTCAATTTTACGCTTGTTCTTTAAGGTCTTAATTTCATGTCAGCTTAAAAATGTCAAATTCTCATTCTGCTTACTTGAACGTTGAGGTTGAGTCCGATCATCAAGGCGAATACAATAATCTGGTGCCTAGCAACGAGGTGCCTCTTGTTGATCACAATGGAGTCTCAGTTGCCGACGCAGTCGATGCTAACTCACAGGTGGCCATCTGCGTCAACCTGTCAACCGATCCCGAGAATAGAGTTTGTAGAGGAGCCCTACCAACGGCTCGAGAAGCACCCGAAGGCGAAGGCAATGGGGTTAGCCTACGGTTAATTTTCAAAATGTTGCAGGCTCAATAGGCAGCGATAGCGTACTGCAAAATCAAAGTTGCACCCCCAGCAGAGTCGAGCTTGAACCGTCTTTGGAGAACACCTGACGAAATGAGCAGATCACCGAAAGAGCGGGTGAAGCTCAATTCGGGGCCAATCCCGAAGTAATAAAAATGCTTGAAGCATTAACGAAGAGGGTGTAATCAAGTGAAAAGAAAAATGAGTCCAACAACAAGAAGGTAGAGACATATAATTCCAACATCGATCAAATCCCGGGAGCACCCCTGATATTGAAAGGACCGAGTTCCAAGAAATCTGTCCAAAAGCCTTTCCCTCTGAGCGCGGCACCAAAGCAATCCCGAAGAGGTTTCGTATGCCCGATATTCCAAAATATAACGGAACCACGGATCCGAATGAACATGTGACCTCCTACACATGCGCCATCAAAGGTAGTGACTTGGAAGACGAAGAAATCGAGTCGGTGTTGCTAAAGAAATTCGGGGAAACTCTGTCAAAAAGAGAACTGATATGGTACCACAACTTACCGCCAAATTACATTGACTCGTTCGCTATGCTTGCAGATGCTTTTGTCAAGGCTCATGCCGAGGCTATCAAGGTCGAGAACAGAAAATCGGACCTTTCCAAAGGTTAAGCAAAGAGTCAATGAGATGCCCAAGGAGTTCGTGTTAAGGTTTCAAATGGAACAGATGGACCTGCCTCTGGTTGTGGATGATTGGGACGTTCAGGAATTTATTCAAGGACTTAACCCCTAAAGCTCCTTGGCTTCGTAGCAGCTAAAACAAAATTTGGTAGAGTACCCGACAGTAACTTGGGCTGACGTCCACAATAGGTACCAGTCAAAAATCAGAGTCAAGGACGACCAACTAGGATTTCCTTCTGGGTCTGATTATCCCATTAGAGCCGACGACAAGTCTAAGAGAGTCATCAACCATGAATCGAGACCAATATCAACCCTACAACGCAGATCAAAGGGGAAACGGGTTCGGACGTAACCCCACAAGGAACGAAAAAAGAAGTGATCTAGGGCCCAATAGCCTAGGTCAGATGAGCAAATATGGTTTCAACAGGCCGCTCGGGGGAAAGGAAGCACCAAGATTATCAGAGTATAACTTCAACGTTGATGTTACTAGCATCATATCAGCCATTGGGTGCATCAAGGAAACCAAGTGGCCTCGACCATTGTAGTCCGGCCCTACCTAGAGAGATCCTAACTTGATGTATAAGTATAATGGCACGCATGGCCACAAGACCGAGGGATTTTGGCAATTGAGAAAAGAAGTTGTCCGGTTGTTAAATAATAGACTCCTCCAAGAATTTTTGAGTGATCGAGCCATAAATCACTTCAGGAACAAGGACTCTAACAAACGTACCAAACAAGAAGAACCTCAGCATGTCATCAACATGATCATTTGAGGGGTCGATGTCCCCCACGGGCAAATGATAAAGTGCACTAAAGTACCTATCACGAGGGAAAGTGCACCGGAGATTACATCCCGGAAGGAACCACTTCATCCAGTTACGAGGATGCCGAGGGCGTCTTACAACCTCATAGCGATGCACTGGTAATATCCATAATTATTAATAAATCTCGAGTTAAATGTGCATTGATTGATCCAGGTAGCTCGGCCAACGTCATCAGATCGAGGGTCGTAGAGTAGTTAGGGTTACAAGACCAAATAGTGCCAGCGGTCCGGGTGTTGAACGGATTTAACATGGCATGCAAAATTACTAAAGGGGAGATAATCCTGCCAGTGAACACTGTCGGGATGATCCAAGTGACAAAATTCTACGTGATAAACAGGTAAATAAGGTATAACGTCCTATTCGGAAGGCCATGGGTTCATAACAAGAGGGCGATACCTTCAACCTTACACCAGGCACTGAAGTTCCCTACGCCGGGAGGAATCAAGATGGTCTACGGAGAGCAGCCGACCACAAAGGAAATATTCACAGTTGACGAGATAATCTGGTGCCCGTGGTCTCGACTTCAAGGAACACGGAGCCGACCAGGATGGAACAAATTAAATAGTAAACACTGATATCGGTCCTGACTGGATCGGAAGAGCGAGGAGTGGACGAGGAAGATGGTTACGGATTTCCTACATCGTTCATAGCTCCTGATGATACCCATGCCACCAAATTGATGGTCGAGGAGTTGGAGCAAGTCATATTGATGGAACACTTACCAGATCGAAAGGTATAGTTAGGGACAGGATTAACTCCCGAGCTCAGGAAAAAACTTATTCAATTTTTTATAGCTAACATAGATTATTTCGCTCGATCCCATCTTGACATGACAGGGATCCCACTGGAGGTAACCACTCATAAGATGAGTTTGGACCAGAAGTTTCATTTGGTTAAGTAGAAAAGAAGACCACTGTCCGAGGTCATACATGTATTCATCAAGGACGAGGTATCTAAACTCCTTAAAATAGGGTCCATTCGGGAAGTTAAATACCCGGACTGGTTAGCTAACGTAGTGGTAGTACCCAAAAAAAGAAATAAGCTAAGAATGAGTGTGGATTACAAAGATATGAACAAGGCATTCCCTAAGGATTCTTTTCCTTTTCCTAACATCGATCGGATGATCGACGCGACGGCCGGTCACGAGATACTCAGCTTTCTCGATGCCTATTTCAGGTACAACCAAATTTGGATGGACCCGGGCGATCAATAAAAGACTTCATTTATCACTAAACTCGGCACCTATTGTTATAACGTAATTCCATTCGAATTAAAGAACGTCGGTGCCACCTATCAACGCCTAGTAAACCGGATGTTCGAAGAACAGATAGGAAAATCAATGAAAGTTTGTATTGACAACATACTAGTCAAGTCCTTGCAAGCAGAGGACATTTGGAACATTTGCAGGAAACCTTTGACATATTGAAGAAATACAATATGATGCTAAACCCGGAAAATTCCTTGGGTTCATGGTATCTGATGTGTATCTAGAATTCATGGTTTAACACGTTATATGCCTTACATTTTATGTGCGTTAATGATAAAAATACATTTTTTATGTGCATAATGGAGTCTATTTCATGTGTAGGTGAATTGGATATGGAAGTCGAGCTAAATGGATGCAAATACGTCGAAAATACGCTCAAGAGGCGAAGAGGAGTGCACCGGGCTATAGCTGGGCGCTAGAGCCCAAACGCCAGCCCTAGCCTGGCGTTATCCAGGCGCTAGAGCCCAAACGCCAGCCCTAGCCTGGCGTTATCCAGGCGCCAGAGCCCAAACGCCAGCCCTAGCCTGGCGTTATCCAGGCGCCAGAGCCCAAACACCATCCTTGTCCAGGCGTTATCCAGGCGTTTGGGCTGTAACGCCTGGCCCCTGATCCGGTCAAATTCGAGTTTTAAAGAGTTTTAAGTGTTTCCCGGTTGGAATAGAAGCCTCCTACACGTTTAGGGTGTATCCCAAACATATAAATATACCCAAAAACACAACTTGAAAGGAGAGAAGCCATTAAAGTGAAGAAAAGCCAGTGGATTACTACTCAGCAAAGCAGAAACGCTGATTGTTATCTCCTTATTTCATTACTCTGTGATTTAATTATGCAACTTATTTTAGAATTGATTCTTATGAATACGAGTAGCTAATTTTCTTACTCTAGGGTTTTGGTGGAACCCGTTGGGGGATAATCTTATGGTGATATTAATATAGTTTGGTTGATTGTTCATCTCTATTTGTTCAACTACGTTCTTGTTGTAGTTAATTGAATGGCCATCAATTAG
>MDKI01283098.1:0-25000 GCA_005239505.1 Nicotiana paniculata
GTTTGAGTTTAGTTTAGTTGATAGTTAATCACAAGTCCCTGTGGGTACGATATCTGGACTTAAAATCCTATATTACTTGTCGACCACGTACACTTGCGTGTGCATTGGGAAATCAACCAACAGTAAGCAAAAACAGTGTAAATGCAAAATATGAAGGTGAATCCGAAGCTTGCGGGCGCAACGACAGGTTAACCTTGAGTCTCCTCGGCAAGAGTCCACACAGCTACTAACGATCAATACCTGGATCTGCACAAAAATGTGTAGAAGAGTAGTATAAGCACACCACAGCGGTGCCCAGTAAGTATCAAGACTAACCTCGGTGAAGTAGTGACGAGGACTAGTCAAGACACCCACTGGTCTAATAAACTGAACAAGTATCAATATAGGAATAAAGGGGAAAATGATATACACATAAAGGCTACGCAATATAGCTACAATACAGTGAATTAGATAAAGAAGGAAAAACAATAAGTATCAGCGGAAACAATGAAACAACACAAAGATTGAATAGAACACAAACAAATCTAGAATGTAAATATACAACACGGACAAGTAATGTCTCAACAACTTCAACCACTTCTACATCAAATTCTTAGTCATCTCTACGAGGTTCCGAACCTCGGACAAATCACCATTTACGGATCCCAATATTCGAAGCCTAACACTTGGCATCTTGCGCCCTCACTCGAGTGCTAACTGCACGGACGACTTATGTGCCAATTGGGTCATCTCCACCCATACAGTAAGTACAACTAGAATATCTATACTTGACAACAACAAGGAGCCCTAAATCTATTACTAGTACTTAACTACGTGTATGCTTGTGCAGGTGTCCTAACATGATTCAACAACCCAAAAGTATAAGAAAAGAAAAGGGCAACACGTACATTGTCATCTCACAAATTTCCACACGAACAAACGCACACCGTAAGTGTTCCAGTACACAATATAAACAACAAAGAATTCCCCCAGGCCAACACAAGTATCACAAACAACCCCTGACATAGCCCACCTTGTCTTGCCACGTGTGCAATAGTAAAGTATATGCCTGCCTTGTTTCGCTACACGTGCATAAGCATGTTCCCACCTTGTCTCGCCACATGCACAACCCACATATACATATCCCGCCTTGTCACGCTGCATGTGCAATATCAATATGAACACGACACGACAGAAATCTCGTGCAAACCCCTATATCAACAACCGCACGGCAGAAACCTCGTGCATCACAATAACCACAACAACACGGCAGAAACCTTGTGCGTCGCCACAATAAACAACAACAAAAATGGCAATAGTTCAAGATACAATAATTACATCAACTCAAGAACCTTCGATCACAAGATAGGCAAAACTAGTTCACGAGAAATAAACATAATAAGGAAAGCTAGGCATATTAAGAACCTCTCAACAAGGAAGGAAAATAACAAGTAACAGTCGCACCTAAATGCACGGGTTAACAACAAAAAGTCAACACGAATCTGATAACTCTATTTACGGGCAAGTCAACTAAGGTATAGAATATCTAAACTTCTTTTAAGGTCGGCAGTTTCAAGGGTATTCAACAATTTCATTTAGGGACAAGCAACGTGAAAATAATCATAACCTCAGTTAAGACCAAACCACTATAGAATGAGATGAAGAAAATTACAATTAGAGATATGCAGTTAAGAAGACATAGCATGACAGTAAAAAGGGAATAAAATCTTCAAATAAGTCAATTAGGAGTCAAATAAGCAATAGGAGTAAATCCAAAAGTAAGAAATTCTACATTTAAGCAAATAAAAATGAAACTAGAAATTAGAAAATTCAATCATGCCAAGGACAATTCATACTCGGCGAATATAAGGACCTAAGATTCCTAAAGGGTCAACTTTCCATAAATAAGTTCGAGCACGCACTCGTCACCTCGCGTACACTGACTACAATCGTCATAGAAGACTCAAATCCTAAGGGGTAATTCCCCCACACAAGGTTAGGCAAGATACTTACCTCAACCGCTCAAATCAAACTTGAAATCACGTTCTTGCCACGAGTATCCGAATCCAAATGGCCCAAATCTAATAAAATCAACATCATCGTGTAAATAATACAACAAGCAACTAGTTTAACTGATAAATTCGAAGCTAAGACGTGAAATTAGGAAAATTGCCCAAAAAGTCCCCCAGTCCCACGTCTCGGAATCGAATGAAATTTACAAATTTAGAACACCCATTCACTCACGAACTCACTCAAACAAGAATCATCAAAAATCGACGTCAAAATCTCATTAAAATCTCATATTTCTATTTGGGGAACCTCCCTCCCATTTTCATGATTTTTCACCCAAATTCATTGATTAGATTGAAGAAATTGCTATGGATTAATCATATACCAGTGAAATAAGGTTAGGAATCATTACCTATGAATCTTCTCCTCAAAACCCACTCAAAATCTCCAAATCCCGAGCTCCAAATCGTTTTAGGAAATATGAATTTCAAACCCTCGAATTTTGTATAAACAACCCAGCAATTCCGCACCTGCGACTCATTGGACCGCACCTGCGGTCCCGCACCTACGGAAGACACATCGCAGGTGCGAAAACTCACTAAATGAACTGGGGCCGCACCTGCGATCACTAGGTCGCATCTGCGGCTCCGCACCTGCGAGCCTGGCTGCCCCTGACCAAAACCGCACATGCGATGCCCTCCACCGCACCTGCGGCTCCCCATTCGCGGTGCGAAACACCAGAACCAGAAATGCTTCAGCTGGTTTTCTAAGTCCAAAATCATCTCTTTGAGCATCTGAAACATCCCCGAGGCCCCCGAGACCTCAACCAAACTTACCAACCAGTCCTAATACCTTATCCAAACTTAGTCGAGCCTTCAAAACACATCACATAACATCAAAATCACCAATTATGCATGGATTCAAGCCTAAGAACTTATGAAATTTTCAAAATCCACAACCGATGCCGAAACACGTCAAAACTAGTCCGAAGGACTTCAAATTTTACACACAAGTCATAAATGACACTACGGACCTACAGCCACTCTCGGAATTCCATTCCGAACCCAATACCAAAATTTCACCTATCGGCCAAAATCGCCAAAATTCTGACTTTCGCCAATTCAAGCCTAAATCTACCACATACCTCGAAAACACATTCTGGACGCGCTCCTCAGCCCAAAATCACCATACGAAGCTGCTGACATCATCCATAACTCGTTCTGGAGCCGTTTACATAACAGTCAAATTCCGATCAAAACTTCATTGTTTAAGCTTCCAAAACAACAGTCATTCTTCTAATTCGACTATGAATCATCCGGTAACTGAATCCAACCATGCATTCATGTTGATGTACACAATGCGAAGCTGATCAAGACCTTATGCCACCTTGGAGCTTAAATTCTCAAAACAACTAGTCGGGTCGTTACATCTTAACTCCAAAAATATTAACGCTCTCATGTTAGATAGACATGTAGTTTATTTTATAACCATGAGTATGTTTCTTCCTCAAGACACAAACAAATCTAAGCATCTATATAACTTAAACGTATAAATAAATCCAAATAATTATTTATTGGAAATAACAAGGATTTTAGCTTTGGAAGCATTAGTTAGTGAGATGTCATGAACTATTTTTGAAAAGTACCTAGATAGTTAATTTTGAAAAACAAATAATCTGAAAGTATAAAATAACTATTGAAGTTCTAGAACTGGACCTAACCAAAAGCTAGAATGCTTGAGCTACCTAATGACCAAAATATTATGGAGTAACTTATACGAAGTTAATTGCCACATAGTTGAAGTTATTCGATAAATTTAATTTTTATAGCTTTACAGCTTGTTTGGATGGTTGTTAACGGTAGTATCGTATCGTATTATTACTTTAATTACTATATTTATTTTAATTGTTACTTAAATTTTATTGGATTGTATCGTTAATTATATCGGCACGTAACGATAAAATGTGTCACTTTATGCAACGACTGATTTGGTGTGGTCGCGTCGTTACCTTGTCTTCCTCTCTCAATCTCACCCTTAATTATTGTTAAATAATTTTATTTTATCATTTATCCTACCTTTTATATAGTAATTTTACCCTGTATCATAATCTTTCTTTAAAATATTGCAAATTTATTATTCATATTACTGGTACGTGATATCATGAAACAACGACAAACGACACAATATATTCAAACATTGTAATTGTCAAACGATACAATACAGTATAATACGATACAATACATTATAAAACGATATGTACCAACCATCCAGATAAGTTGTTAAAAACTAAACTATTTTTTAACAAATAATTCTAACGTGAAAGATAACTTTAACATGTAAGAGTGTGTTTAATATTCAAAATTTTGAAATTAAACAATTAAAATTTACCATAATTTTGATGTGATGTAATTTAAGGATCAATGTTTGCACTAAAAATATTTTGATAGACGAGTCTAATCTATTTATTTATATTGATACTATCGTAAAAACAACAAAAATCTAACATTAAATATTGATCAACTTTCACTTCAGTGATGGATCGACATTGTTATTTGTGGTTGCTAAAGCACCTATTACCTTTGACAAGATTTATTGAATTTGCATAAATAAATATTGAGTGAGCACTCATTGCTGAACTTTTTTCAAAATTTTTATCGGTGAACACCACGACTTTAAAATTCTGAATTTGCCACTGTATATCCTTCATAAGTGCAGTTCGCATCGGATAAAACCATAATTACCGTTAATAACTTAATTTTGGTAGAACTAATATTTAAGATTTTAAGGACATCTATGGAATAGAGTTTTTTCTTTATTAAATTAGCTAAATAAGATTGATATTAATCATCATTTTTATTGTTTTACACTTTTTTCTTTTAACTTTTATTATGTAAACACGAATTCTAAAATGATAGTTATAAGAATTTTGTTAAAACTTTCTATTACCTGAGTCAAGCGCGCGTACCTTAAGACTAGTTATATTAAAAGCACGAAGGCCCTTAGCGAAATATTGTTTACTGTTTTTACCCCTTAAAAATAGAGTTTACATTGGATAAAATAGTAATTTAGTTATTTTCCTAATATGTAAGAATATTCATTTAATTATTTTCCTAATATGTAGGAATATTCATTTAATTATTTTCCTAATATGTAGGAATACTCATTTAATTATTTTCCTAATATTTAGGATCACACTAAATTGTATGTATTACATTCTTCCTTATTTGGATTACGTAGAAAAATAATATTTAGAACTTCAAAAATATTAACATTTTATTTTATATAAATTTTTACACTTGAATAAATTATATATAAATAGCAAGAAAATGAAAGAATTAAAAATACTAACCAAATAGGACGTAACCACTTGGTTTTAGAAGTTTATCCCTTTGGACATATACCAAGAATTCAATCAAAAAAGAAAGAGGACGTACGACGTTCTTGGAAGATGACGAAGTAACTTTTTTTATGTTTTGATTTAGGTGAAACTCTTTTATATACTAAAATACTTTAAATCTATAAAATTCTATTTGACGAAAGAATTTTTATTGGATAAAATATAATTATAATCAAATATTTAAAATTTGGTATGAGCTAATATTAATAATTTAAATCAATAAAATAAAATTTATATCTTTTATTGTTGAAAATAAATAATTAAATATTTGGAATAGCTAATTAGCAAAAAAAAACTAATTTCATTATTTTTCAAATTCATCATACAAGTAAAACTAACTTCAGGTTAACAAAAATCTTGACTTAAATAGATATATTTCAATCAAAAATACCACCGATGATGAAAGAAATTAGAAAATTAAGTCGAATCAATTATAATATAATATTAAAAATTAAATTGGTTAAAATTCAGAATAGAAGAAATAAGAATGAAATAATAAGTATTCAAAATAAGTTGACATTTATTATTATTTTTCTTTTCTTACTTATTCCAATAAATGGCTCTCTATAGTTTTTTCTATACATAATAAGTTATTGTTGTAAAATGCACATTCAGTACTAGTCATTTTAGACCTTACATTGTTACTTAATTATTCATTTTTTCCTAGAAACTATATAACCTAGCCGTTCATTCCAATAGCTCTAAAAAAAAGATATAATTTTTTTAGTTAGTGTTAATTTGATGATTGTTTGAAGAATTATAATAAAAATATATAACGATTTCGATCATGTTAGATTTAATATTATGTCACAAAAATGACTACAATTTTTGTAAGCTTACCCGAAAAGATATGCCCTTCAAATTAATATAAACTATATGTGCTCAAAAATTTTACGTGTGAATCAGTTTCTTCTAAAAACTATATGACGACCCTCTTTATTCCAAATCTCTAAAAAAATATTATTATTTTTATTGATGGCCTTTTAAAGAATCATAATAAAAATATATAATAAATATCGGGATTTAATAACCAAAAAATAGATATATCAATCATTTTAGATTCAATATCATGTTACATGAGTTACTACAATTTTTGTAAGATTTTTTCAAAAGATATGCCCTTCAAATTAAAAAGAAATACATGTTCTTAAATCGAAACGTGTATCGATCATTTTACTTTTAATAAATTTTAGAATTGTTATAAAACTAATTATTTTCTAATATAACGACAAATGGAGCTAATCAATATTAGAGTTATTTAAATACTAATTCTACTTGAATACTGATATATCAAAACTAAACTCTTTTTATATAATTATGAGTCATTCTCTGGTGTATTTTACTAGCTTACTTTAGTATTTTTTTTGAATGTCTTTTCTCATTTTCAGGGCACTTTGATTTTGTGTTCATCTGAAATTCATTGATTATTAGTTGTTTGTTATACGTGTAACGTTCTATCCACTATTTGTGTTTTTAATAATTATATGTATTACTGAAACTGAAAAGGAAGCGTGCTAACTTTATTTAGTAAAAAAAAGGCATAAATTTTAAGTTGAATTATTAACTGATGATTGAGGATTATTATGAGACGTTTTTTCTTAGTTGAGTTAGCTATACGTACAATGTCAATATTAATGACTATTGTCAAGAACTTATACTATTATTTCATAACTCAAACACTCATTGAGATAGGATACACGCGCGATGTGCGTACCTTGAGAGATTTTTTTAATTATAATGAACGTAAAAATTTTATTGGGTGAAAATTATATTATAATTAAATATTTAAAACTAGGGATGAGATATTATTAAGATTTGAGTCAACGACAAAAAAATCTCTTTAATGTTAAGAACAATCCTAATTAACCAAAAAAGTATTTGATTTAACTAATTTGCGAAAAATCTAAGTCATTCTTTTTAAAATTTAGAATAAAATAGATTATAATATAGTAGTAATAGTCAAATTGTTAAAAATGCAAACGTTAAAAACAATAAGAATGAAACATTAGAAGACAAAATATATTCTAAGTTAGTTGCCATTAATTAATTTTCTTTCTGGTATTCGTTCAAATAAATGACAGTTCCCTATACTTTTCTCTGTACAAAGTTACTTATTTTTTAAAAATTAACCTAATGTAGACATTTTAAAACTTAGCATTAGATGACTTGATTTACATGTTCTTCATATACACATTTACTGATTGACGCTAACCACACGTGCAACGTACGTACCACTAAAGCTAGTACTATATTAAAAGCATGAAACCCTTTAGCGAAATGTCGTTCGCCTTTTTTATCCTTTAATAATAAATTTCACACTATACAAAATAGTCATTTAATTATTTTCTCTAATTTTTCAGGACTCTAAAATCAACTAATTTTTTTTTTTTTAGCAAACAGGAAATATATATATTAATAACTAAGGAGCGTTTAGTACAGGATTTTCATAAGATGTGTCACGAAGGACACATTGATTCCCTAGGCTTGCCAATAGTTGGCAAGCTTCAAAAGATAATAATTTTTCATCAGTAGCAAGTTTTAGTATTTCCCTAACCACAAAACATATTACATCACCTGGAGGTCTAACAAAATTTTTTTTACTGCCCCCATGAAAATTTCTTCCTCTAGCTACTCCAAAAATTTGACTTCCTATATTCAGGCAACTTTTTGCTAGTTGATGAGTTGTCTTATACTTCTCATATTGAGGTAATTTTTTGCTAGTTGATGAGCTGTTCTATTCCCCTGAATTGGATAAACACATAAAATTGAGCACAAATGCAAATATTGAACCTTTACGTAAGTTAATACTTATATGATCATTAAATGATACGTAATACTTAAATGATTAAAATAGGTAAACATATTAAAAAAAATTATAGTTATGTATGTATAATAGGAGCACTAAAATAAAAGCACACTCATAATACCGTCTGCTTATCAGAAAATACGTAGGACAGAGTTTCTTGCCTAATTGAATAATTAGATAAATAGTATACAAAATTTTTAAAAATTTATACTTTTTTCCTTAACTTTCTTTTATAATAACTTTTTTCAAAACATAATTTTCTTTCTAAATTTTACGTAATTTATATAAAAAAAAATTATACTCATTAACACAAGATACATGCACAACGCGCGTATCCTAAAGACAATAAATACTGAGAGTTCATTTAATCAGTATTAAGTCTTAAAAAAAGGTCTTATCTTCTTTTTATGATGTTTTTCTCGTGATTGATCTCTCTTGTAACTGAAAGTGATATTCAATCTATAGAGAACAAGTATAATACGCAAAAAAGGCTTGTTTAGATTAATACATTTTGTCGATATTATATTTAATTAGTATTTTATTGAATTTTAAACGAATATAAAGATGCACATAACTTAATGTTATAAGATTTCTATGTAGATTCAAATATCTTAAATCTTAATCTTAAAAAACAAAACAAACAAACAGCTAGAATTGTACTTTCACCGCTCTGTTCTGGAAAAAATGAGCAATGCCAAGGTAAAGTCCAGAGATTGGAAAAAAGGGGGGAAAAAATGAAAATATAGCTCTTGTAATCATACGAACAGACCTAAATAGCATCTAATTTATCCAAACATTAACAAGAGTCAAAAAACGAGTTGCACCAGAAAAACATAGTATAGTCAATCTTAAGGTATGAATTATAATATAAAACCAGCTAAAATTTTCAGTAAGAGTACAAAATGAAAAGGAAAAATGATGAAAGTAGGAAAAATCTATGAGTATAATTAGCTAATTCAGATCACTGACAAGGGTTTCTTAGAAACATCCTTCATCAACATACTGAATTCTATTACCCAAAAAAAAGTTATTACTATGGAACTCTCGAGCTTGCTTAATGTAAAACAAGAAGCAAAAATGAAGAGTTAGTTTTTGAACAAAATCACTGCATTCCTTGAGCGTCTTTTCGCCATTAATAAACTTTCAGCCACAAACTCATCTGATGCATCACGAATCGAGGAGTTCTGGTGTCCAGATCTCCATTCAATAACCATCTCCTCAAGGTTAGCACATACCAAAAGAAGATCGTGCAGGAACAGGACTTCTTGACCAGAACGCATTCCTTCAAAGCAACAAATCCTAATCTTTTTAAGGTGAAGACCACAATCTTTAGAAAGCATAGACAGTTGACACCTTCCTCCAACAGAGGAAACATCATTTACAATTGGAATAAAGCAAGTCTGCAAATGGAAATTCTGTTAGAGCAAAGATCACCGGTCCATATTAAGAGCACTACGTGGGTTAAGAAAAATGACTTCTATTTAATAAACCCATCCATATATTTTGGCCAAAGGAATAGGGCGGGAGGATATCTGGGTAGTAAGCAAGATAAAATAAAAGAGTCGAGGCAGATTCAAGATTTAATCTTAGTGGGTCCAAGGGTCTGAGTTCTTTGAGACTATTAGTTCAATATCTATAATATTCTTAAGGAGTTTTCACATAAAGATATTTATGGTATAAGCCAAAAATGGTCTGTCCCATTGAACCCATATTCAAAACTATCCCCAGCCTGATTATATATTTTCAAAATGTTAACTATAACATACATACTATAAGGAGAGGGCATTTGAAATTTTGAATATATTCGTTACAATTTACCAATTGAATGGACGCATCGCATGAATAAGTGAAAAGCAAGGTATGATAGTAGCAAATGCTTCAGACGGAAAACAAACCTCAAACTCAAAGTAGGGTGGTGCCATATGTATGATTAACGTCCGCAGGTTGGAAGAACTTTGTAGTATGCGTACGATGCCAGGGAGATACCGCTCCTGGATGGGAGTATGCAGTGTCAAACACTCATAACTGCTCATGGAAAGCGGCAAACTTTTCATAGGCCAAGACGACATGACCTTCAAGACGGAAGAAAATAAATCCAATTAGCAACATATCCAACCAACAACAACAACAACAACAACAACCACCCAGTAGAATCCCACTGGTGGGCAGCAACATATCCAACTATCCAGCAAAAATATAATAGTCTTTCTATATCTCCGAGCACAAAAACTACACAAATAGTATATCTCTAACCTTCTGAAATACCAGAATGACCAGTTACTATAGTTTATTACCAAAGAATATAATACTACACTGTCCATTTTGTGACACTAGACACTTATAAGCAAATTAGGCAAGTATTGATCCCATTAATGAAGAATTAACTCAAATAGTACACTCAAGTATCAGAAGTCAGAAGACTAAGTAAAATATTGCTTGAGACTAGATGAACCAAATAGTACACTTGCAACATAAAGGATTAAATAGGTTCACTTTGCTAACTGGGAAAAAATTACAAGATGAGTGCTAGGCAATAATCATAAACTCCAAAACACACAAATACACCACAACCCTCTGATGCAATATGAGCATTATACAAGCAGAAAGTTTGCAGCATATCCATATTTGAGAATCATTCAATCAAGGAACAAAACACACTGATAAGCTGAAACCAACAACAAATCCAGTGTAATCTCACAAAGTGGGGTCTGGGGTGGAATGTACACAGACCATACCCCTACCTTACGAAGGTAGAGGGGCGTAAGGTAGAGAGTCTGTTTCCAATAGACCCCAGCTCAAGCACAGATAAGCTGAAACCAATCGTTTAAAAAAGACAACTTTTTATGCTCCAAGAACAAAACTTGCAAATAAAAATTTATATATAAAAAAAAAAAATCCAAACAAAAAGCACAAACCTCAATGCACCATGTCCCTAACATAACATCCTTGACATGCCTTAAACTCCCAATCATGCCCATCAACATATCAACATAGTTGACACGTTCCTCATCCTTCGTAAACTGAAAATCAAGCTTAACAGAAACACAACTCATCACATTCTTCAACTGAATATTATTCATTCTTCTAAAACATCCCTTTAGCTCCAACACCTTAACACAAGGTGCTTCAACTTCCACTACTTCAAAATCCAATAACATACTATTCTTCTTCACTGCTTCCCCGTTATACCCATTCACCACCAATTTACTCACTTTTCCACCAACCAAATCCAAACGCTTAAAACCCCAACAATTATCCAACTCCAACAACTCCAAACACGGGCTCCCAAAAACAACTTTCCTCACCATATCATCACAAAATTCGATCGACCCAATTCTTAATTCCCTCAAAGAATCCCATCTGAAAACCTCAACTTTATCGAACTTACAACCAACCCAATTCACTTTTTCAATATAAGGGTTTGAAAATAATCTCTTAGGAAACTTATACAGATCCTCAACATCACTGGATAAAATCAAGTTGAGTTCTTTGACTTTATGGGTGATGGCGAAAAGGACCCAGACAGTAACATCGGATGAGAAACAACGTTTGAAGGGGAAATCAAGGTGCATTTTTGATATGCTGTTGTTGTTACAGTGCAAGTTTATAAGGGATTTGTCAACAAAAGAAGCGAACTTTTTTAAAGAGATGAAATCTTTGGGACGGTGAATGAAATTGAGGGAGGTGGAGAAGGACCAAAGAGGTCTCCATTGTTTGCAGAGGAGGGTGGTGCGAACGACGTCGTCGAAGGGGAGAAAAGAGAGAATGTGAAGCAGAACTGAGTCCGGCAACGAAGAGAATCGGTCTGAAGCTACACCCATTTTTTTTGGTTTTGGAGTTTGGACTGGAAAAAGGTTTTTAATTTTATTTTCCTTTTGGGGGGATTTTGAGGTTTTTCTTCTCTATATATGCCAAAGACGACGTTTATATGGGTCGGGTCGGGTCGGATCTTTTTTCGTTTCTTATTTACTCCTACTTTGTTTATAAGAAGAAAAAAAATTGTGTGAATTTCAGAAACTGGTTACCTAATTTTTGTTTGAAACAAAATTCATATATAAAACTATAGTCAATATAAAATTATTTTTGCAAGACTGATAGCCTATTGAAAGTTGGAATCAAACGAGTTTGAATTGTAGATGGTGAAAATTCATAGAATTGACTTCAATTATATTAGGAGTCATATATTGTTATTGTTTTTGTTGCTCCGCTTAAGACAGTGAAGTGAGCCATTAGCTCAGATTTCGCATCTAAATCATTAGCTCAGCTAAAGAATTATATTGTATTATTGTAGATGTGGGTTACATTAATACACAATTCTGTATGCATAGTTTGGCAGTATCTGACTTTGAGATCTCCCAATCTCATTTTTATTTCCTAGTCCTATTAAAGAAAAATGAGTTCGACTTGAGAAAGGCCAGAAACAATAGTTTATAAAATATTCTAGGTGTCTAATTAATCGGGGATTATTATACAAATAGCCGGTTAAATTCTCCGTTTACTTTTTCTAACCGGAATACATAAATCAAACATTAATCAACATAATTATACACATATTATACATGAATTATGCATATATTATACATCCACCGGCTATTTTAAGTTTAAGAGATTAAGCGGACAACTATTTGGATTAATTCTTCTAATCCGTTAAGACAAATGCTTATTTATATATACTTTGCATGTTATATACAAAAAAAATTAAGCATTTTGCTGCTATTAGATGCAGATAATTTTGACCGCGGACTAAAAATATTCTTTGCCCATCATTAATTGAGTATTTATAGTAGTCAACTATGTGGAAAAATAGATTACTAGGTAGTATTAAACTTCCCATTTCCAATAGGTTTGTGCCTTTGTGGAGTTCAATTAACTTTCAACTTGTAGAATTCACTGGCCAGTTCGCGAACGCGAAAGCTAGTCTTTCCCAAGTTTTGTATATACTTTAAAATCTTCTCAAATATAGAGTTGCTAACAAAAGGACAAGTAAAAGAATAACTTTAGTTTACTACCTTTTGCTCGACATATTACAATTATAGCACAAAAAATGCCAAAAAGCCAAGAAAGGAAAGGGGATTTATTACAGAATGGAAAAAAAGGATGGCTATCTCGACCAGTTATCAAAGAAAAGATGATTGTTAATTAGATGGAGCAAATATAGAGCCCCAAAAAAAAGGTTAAAAGGACGTTCGTAATTTACTAAGAGAGCATAAATTTATTAGTTCAAGTCTCAACTAGAGAAGAGAATGACAGCTTCCCTTGACGACCTGGGAAAGCTTAGCAACTGCTTTGCAATTTTTTCGTAGGAGTTGACTTCGAAGAAATCAATGATGATTTTCTGAAGCAACATTCCATTCTTTAGAACAATTTGCAGAAAAGAAAGGATGTACTCATCGTAGTCACACCACTCGTAGCCGTGAATCCTTAAAGTCTTGAGATGCAGCACCCAGCAAGGTCTTGATATCCAGTAATTTTCTCCATCGAAATCCTTAGAATTCTTAAAATGCGACCCAAAATGATACTGCAATAATGTGTGTGACAATATTCCAGAAGTAATTGATTAATCATGGGTCAATGCATGCAAATGTAGAAGCAAATTTAGAGCTACTTTTAACTAATCCATTCTTTCACCAACTCGAACTATGTATACTTATACATTAAAAATAAAAATAAAATAAAAAATTAAAATGTATACATATGATAATAGGCTGAATACATAGACGGCCTCCTAAACATGTCCAAATTATTCATTTAAACACCTAAAATGAGTCTATGACATATTGACACCTGACCTATGCTCAGACTGTGCCTATTGAACACAAATTTGACAATTCTTAACCCAAGTTCAGAGTGTGAACTTCACTTGCTGTTGACATGACAAACAAAACCAGTAAAAAATGACACATCAGCAACAAAGTCAAAATTTGAGAGAGAGAGAGAGAGGACCATAAAGAAAAATTCTGGTGAAGCTCCATATCAAAAAATGGTGATTTCGAACTAGAACATGAAGAAAGCATAGCCATCTTCATCATGGTCAACAGCCAGTTTTCATTACCTCTGAATTTCCATTTTCCAGTACATATATAATATGCAACACCTTCAGTTATCCACGTATAAATAGAGATAAATCCTCCCCATTCCCCAGTCTTGTAATCAATGGAGATTTCCCTTTCTTTACCACCAAAGTTTGCTTTTGGCTTGTACTGTTTGTTCTCACACATGTTCCCTCTCAGCACCATGTTTGGATTGTTCAACGGTCTTTGAGCTCGGATTCTGCCCATAAGCTTCTTTGTGTAAATCGCCAAAGACAACAACCATTTTTCCATGGCGATATAGAACCGAGATGGAGGTTCAGTACCAGATCACAAATTCAACTTTGGAAATATCCCAAAAGATGTGAACATTGTTGAAAATGGGGAAAAAACACCCCAAAACACTATATCCGCAGTAACAACAACATCGTTATCAACTAAATACAAGATCTAATCAGAAAAATGAGTTTAAATCTGAAAAAAAATGGAAGATGGCTTGAAGAAGAAAGAATGGGTGGTGTGAAGAAGCAAAAATGAAGAACTGTGTTTTCCAATCTGTGGCCGAAAAAAGGCGGAAAATGAGTTAGGAAGAAGAGTAAGTAGAACAAAAATGGCCGAAAAGTCATTTTCCGGCAAATTTTTATATTTTCCGGCAAAAGTGTTTATGCATTCATTTCACGCGTTTAATTTTAGGAGGCAAACACGCATCTGCCATTTCAGCAACTAGTGTAATAGAAACAGATTGAGCATAGATCAGGTGCTCAATAGGTCATATGCTTAATTTAAGTGTCTAAATGAAAAATTCAGACAAGTTTTAGGGACTATCTATGTATTCAGCCCATATAATAAGATCACACTCAATTATGTACCCACGCACAACAAATTGAACATAAAATCAAGCAGTATCTGATAGTAGAATAAGGGGCACTCCGAAATGGTCCTACAACATGTATGACATTCCAAATGTAATTAATTAATCTTTGATCACTGTAAATAAATGTAAAGGCAGATCTTGTTCTATATGTTCATTGTTCAACTGAATCTATTACTTTCAGCTCAAACTATCTATACATATGCATTGTACCAATGAGCAACAAATTAAGTATCAAATCAAGAAGATAGAAGAACAAGATTAGTAGAAGAAGAAGGAGCGTGTGTACCTCTTCGAAAGCAGATTCTGTGTTTATGTGCAAGATCTCAACCTGAGGACAGCTTTGTAGAAGGGTTGCTATTCCAGGAAGCTCCCATTTCTTCATAGGAGTGTTTAATGTCAAGTATTTGCATCTCATCCTGGGGCATGGCAAATTTTGGATCTCCAATGATGTAAGGACCTAGGCCATTATATTAATTATCAAAAGATTGGGTTAGAGGTTTAACTTAAAGATAGAATAATACTAGATTAACATAATCAAACTAGATGTTTCTCAAAATCATACTAGTATCATTTTGTTGGATCAAGAATTAATCCTAACTCTAGTGGTCTCATGACCCTATCCCTGATCAAGATCAGTTCTTCCAGTTTTAGATCAGCAAGTCATCATGGTAGAAAAGCAATTAAAAGTGCATCTATTTCTTTTTTCCCTTTTTCTCTCATCTATTTCTTAGCCCTGTGTCAAGAATATTTCCTGGAATCTAGTAAGGATCAATGTTCACGAATTCTCAAAGTTCTAAATTTATTGGGATATTTGCAAGAGATTCAAACTATTCAAACCAAAGAATTAGCAGCTGTTTGAAGATCTGAAGGATTGCTACATGCATAAACATTGTTTTCAAAAGCGAAAAAGCACAAATGAACAGCAACAGCCATGTGACAATTGAAGCAAAAGCGAGAAGTGAAGCGCACCTTTCACACAATGTACGGAAAAATTAGAAATACCTCGCTTTAATTAAGTGACAAAGAAATAACTTTTAATAGCATTGTATATAAGCAGAGATCCATGAATGCAGAGCTGCAAATAGAGAATAATGCTTCTGAATCAATACAAGAGTAGTAACACTGGCATAAAGGCATTGCTCTATGGGATGGTACTTCAAACACTTTGCATTGTTTACTAATAAAATTTTTATATAAATGGTAGTACTATTTAGCAAATAAAGAATGGCTATATCCGGATGACTGATTAGAATTAAGTACGGATTCAAACCTGCAGACACCATGTCCCAATGGAGAGTTTCTCAACATGCTGGAGTGATACAAGGAGATTTTTTAACATATTTTGGTCAGTCCTAAATTCATGTTCGAGTACGTAGTCATCTGTATTCCTATAGAAATCTAACTTAGCATCGAGTAGAGCTTTTAAATCCTCAAGAACAAGTATTCTTCTATGAAAATAACCGCAAATTTCCAGCGAAGTAACATTCCTAGCATATATTCCCAGCTCGCCATCATCATCATCATCATGGTTTTGTCGCCCATAGTTATCGATCACCAACTTCTTCACACTTTTGGAATCAATATCAAAATAATCAACCCCATAACAACTCCTAAACTTGAGGGACTCCAGAGCACGACATCCAGAACAAATCTTTTTAATAACGTCTCTGTTCAATTCAGCATATCCAATTTCTAAAACCCTAAGGGCAGGCCAATAAATTTCCTCTTTTGGTACAAGATTGCAATTGCACAAACTTAGAACTCGTAAACCGACATGGAAGTACATAATCTGGGGTAAATTGTAAATCTCAATCAAATTACCTCGTGACCTAAGATTTAGATCCAGTTCCTCCACATGTTTATTCTTAATGGATATCATCCATCTATTAACGTGTCGAACAAAGCGTTTGCTGTAATTAAAATCGACCGAAAACTTTTTGACTATACTAGACCGGCAAAGAAGTAGTGTATTATCAATAAAGATGACGAATTTATATATACCATCAACATGTAGGCCGGAGTAACTGAAAATTAGGGATTGTGATGAAGTCCACAACAGGTGCCATCTTTTTGACAAAACCCCAGTTCGTACTACTTCACGCATGTCCAAGGAAGAGAGGATGTGAAGTATCAAAGAATCCGGCAAGGCGCTAATTCGATCTGTTTTTTCGGTTTTACCACGTTTTTCACCGAAGTAGGATTGATCAGAATCATAATAAGAAGGAGAGGGAGAATATCGTGGAGAAGCGGGAGAGTATCGTGGAGAATCATAATCCAGGTTTTCTTCATGTTCACCTTCTGATTCAGACATGGTGACATTCAAAGCTCTTGATAAATTTGGGACATAGGGTTTAAACGAACCAACGAGTTTTATCTAGAAAAAAACATGGAACAAAAAAACCTTCTGTTATAGGGAAAATAAGTGTAATTCCCATGTCACTCGGATTGCAGGTCTCTGATGCCTACGCTTCTTGGCTTGTGACTACTAGGGTGTCAACACATCTTTAGAAACCAACCAAATCAATCTGTCCGAACCGCCCGAATTGATTATTAAATTTCTTTTAATAAAATTATAAATTTTTATATAAACTTGTAATAAGGAAGGTTTTTAATTCTATAAAAATGTCCGGAATAAATTTACTAAGATTAAAACTAACAAAATATTTTTAAAAAAAATCTTGGGTCTTGGATTATGAAAATGGTTATAAGTGATCGAAATTTAAACTCCCCAACTTCCAAACCTATTACTACTCATATAGAAACTAGATTAGTTCCAACATCTTGAGTAGCAAGCCACTATGTATTCCAACAATCTCCAGTAGCAAGCCACAACATATTAGATATATTTCCTCTCGTATGATTTAGATTTTTCTTATTGGATACTAATCTTTTAATAAGCTTTGTTCTTGAGTCTCAACATGATTATTATATTTCCAGTCGTAAGGCTTATTCTCTTGTCTTTGCTAAATTTATTTTGCTATCATAAAATATGAGATGAATCCCTATTATGTGCATATTTTATGTTCCTTTGATCATAACTTATAAAATAGTTAAAATATTTAGCGAGTTGTAACGACTCGGCCGGTCGTTTTGAAAGTTGACGTCGTGCCCCCTTATTTACTACTCATTTTGTATTTTATAGCTATTATATAAATTGTTGGGGTAGTCGGTTCGGGTCCGGAGAGATTTTGGAATGAATTGAGACACTTAGTATCAAGGTTGAAAGCTTAAGTAATGGATGACCAGTTATTGACTTACGTGTAAACGACCCCAGAATAGAGTTTTGATGATTCCAATAACTCTGTATGGTGATTTTGGACTTAGAAGAGTGCCCGAAAGATTATTTGGAAGTCTGTAGTTAAATTAGGCTTGAAATGGCTAAAATAGAAATTTAAGATTTGAAGTTTGACCGGGGAGTTGACTTTTGATACGGGGTCGGAATCCGATTTTGGAAATTTGAATATGCATGTTATGTCATTTATGACTTGTGTCCAAAATTTGAGGTAAATCGGACTTGATTTGATAGGTTTCGGCATCGAATGTAGAGGTTGGAATTTCTTAGTTTCATTAGGCTTGAATTGGGATATGATTTGTGTTTTTTTGATGTGATTTGAAGTTTCGATTAAGTTCATATGATTTTTTAGGATTTGGGGTATTTGGTTGAGGTCACGGGGTATCGGGTGAGTTTCAGATGGTTAATAGATTAATTTTTGGACTTGAAATTATGCTGGAATTTTCTGATGTCTGCACCTGGTTTCCTAATACGTGATCGCATGAACTTGTTCGCGGGTGTGTAGGCTTGTTTGGGGCAGTGATAATTTATTTTATGCGATCGCGAGTAATGGAACGTGATCGCACAGGTTTGGCTAGGTTGTGCTTCGCAAACGCGTGGATAGTGTCGCGTTCGCGTATAAGAAATGAGGCGAATGGGTTCACACACGTTCACTCTTTGCGAGCGCGTGAGAAGGGCCACGATCGCGTAGGGTTGTAAGGGCAGCGTTTCGCAGCCGCATCTGTATATCCATGATTGCTAAGGCCATTTTGGGCGGAATTATTTTGTTCTTCGCGATCGCAGAACTTGGTTCGCGATCGCATAAAAGAAATCAATGGGCAGATAGTTTAATTTTTTATTTTCATTTTTAGCGATTTGGATCTTAGGGAGTGCGATTTTCGAGAGCTTTACAAAGAAATTAATGGGGGCAATTGTTCTTAACTCAATTTTGGTCAAAATACCCGAATCTATGGTTGTTTTTAACATTTAATTAGTGATTTAAGGTGAAAATTTTTGGAAACCCTCTTGGTTAAATTTGACGATTTGAGGGTCGAGTTAAGTGTCGAAATTTGGTAAAATTGGTATTGTTGGACTCGTGGTCGAATTGGCGTTCATATTTTGTAACTTTTGTCGGGTTCCAAAACGTGGGCCCACCGGCAATTTTTGAGTTAAATTTTGGATTTTTGTTGGAAAATTTGTATTTTCACACGGAATTAATTCCAATAATTTTCATTGATTGAATCGAATTACTTGTGACTAGATACGAGCCATTTGGAGGCCAATTCGTGAGGCAAAGGCATATCAGAGTAAAGAATTACACGGTTCGAGGTAAGTGACTTGTCTAACCTTTGTGTGAGGGAAATTCCCATTGGGATTGGTATTGATGTGATAATTGTGATGTGTTGAAAGTCGTGTACACGAGGTGACGAGTATGTAAACGGGCTAAATATGGATGATTATGTCTTTAAATTTTGTAGATCACTGTGACATATTAATTAAATTATTTTATCATGTTATATTCATCAACATTCATCTATTTTTATATTTTAAAATTTGCCTAGCCTTTTCCTGCTAATTGCTTTACTTGCTTAGTTGAAACTTTCTTTTACTATGTGCTCGTTATTTGAAGGTTGGATTTCATAATTTAATTATTATTAACATGAAGTATTTGACATTCAAAATTTGATTTTGAGGCAAAGTGTTAAATTTGTGAAATATTATTTTTGTTGGATTATTCCCTATCGAATATTTTGTTGAGATTTTTGTATACATTGTGATTGAGTCGTGAGCTCCTTATTATTGTCACGACCCGAATTTTCCATCGTCAGGACGGTGATGGTGCCTAACGTTGAATCCACTAGGCAAGCCAACATGAATGATTAATTTGCCTTATTCCTTTATTATTACTTAGTAACATGTGAAGTACAACACTAACATAAATAAAGGTACAAAATGAAGCAAGGTATATAAACTCAGTTTAATGCCTTTACGAAATCTCACAAAAACCAATCCCAGAATTTTGGAGTCACAAACTCACGGACTGTCTATGAATAACTACATATAAAGGTCTGAATGAAATAATTACATTTGTTTCTGAAATAACTAGAACAGAATACAAAAGAACTCGGAGGGGACGCCAAAGCCTGCAGACGCGAACAGGACTACCTCGATGTCTCCACGTGGATTGAAGGCAGCCTCCTCACTCTAATGCCCGTAGGGTCCTGTACCGGGATCTGCACAATAAAATGCAGAGTGTAGCATCAATACAACCGACCTCATGTACTGAGTAAGTGCCGAGCCTAACCTCGACGAAGTAGTGACGAGGCTAGGATACGACAACCAAATCAACCTGTGCAATTTAATAGCATACGGAGGAAATAATAACAACAAGAAGTAAACAACTAAGTACAAAGAAAAGGGGGACATGTTGGGGAAAGAAATATCAAATAATGGAAACAATGAAATATGGCAACAATTCAAATATCAACTTAAACAGCAAGAAATAACATCGCAGAGAAAACAGTGCACGACATCACCCTTCGTGCTTTTACTCTCATCCTCACCAAATAGTAAATGAAAATGCGCGGCATCACCCTTCGTGCTTTTACTCTCATCCTCACAATAAATCAATAAAAATGGCACGACATCACCTTTCGTGTTTTTAATATCATAATATGGCACGACATCACCCTTCGTGCTTTTACACTCTCTCCTCACAATAATCAATACACGGCATCACCCTTCGTGCTTTACACTCTTCCTCACCCAAACAATATCAATAACAGAAGTCCGGCAAGGAAAATCAACAACATAAACCAAAATCATAAATTATAACATCCCAGCAAGGGAACAACAGTAGAATTATCCTCATCCCGGCAAGGGACACAACTATAACCACTCTCACTCAAGTACATACCTTCACATAGAATTTCTCAACTGAAACTAATACTCAACACTATCAAATACCAAGAATTTCCACCAATATGAATAACCACAAAGTGAAACTCAAGCAATAATGAAGTAATAATCAATAAAAACTACATAGTTCATAATATCCGACTCACGGGCATGCTTGACACCAACGTATAGGTACTCGTCACCTCACCTATACGTTGAACATGATACTAACACATAGCAAATAGGACACAACACCTATTCCCTCAAGCTAACGTTAGGTCAAACACTTACCTCAAATTCCACGACCAAACTCAAGCCTAAATTACCGCTTTCCCTTTTTAATTTGACTTCAGTTCACTTATAATCAACTTAATAACATCAATAAATTCTAAATAATTCAATCCCAATGCTTAATTATAGGTTTTCTATCATTCTTCCCAAAAAGTCAAAAATCGACCCCAGGCCCCCTTGGTTGAAACACGAGGTTCGGACCAAAACCCGACCACCCATACACCCACGAGCCTGAATATGTAATTATTTTCGGAATCCTACCCCAAAACGAGCTCTAAATTCCAATTATTCAAAAAGCCCTAACTCTACCCAAATCCCTAATTTTCTACCCTTAAGAACATAATTTAGGCCTAGAAATCTAACGGGTATTAATGAAAATTGAAGAAAACGAGTTTAAGAACACATACCTATGGTTTTGTGGTGAAACCCCCCTTCAAAAATCGCCCAATTTTGAGTTCTAGAGAAAAAGTTATGATGTTTTGAAATAATCCCGTTTTTAGCTACTATTTTTAAAAGACTGGCAAAATTTATGCTATGCGTTCGCGACAAGCCCACTGCGTTCGCATAGGCTACCCTTCCCCTGCCCATTGTGTTCGCATCACAAGGGATGCATTTGCACAGTACAAATACTACTCATCCCCCAGCTCCCCCGTTAGGCAGTGCATTCGCATAGGCCATATGTAACGACCCGGCCAGTCGTTCCGTAGATTTTGCATTAATATTCCTATTTCTGCCTTGTCATGCACTGGTTATACTGTTGAGGATGTGTTAGAGTCGGTTGGATCGGGTTAAGCATGGTTGTAGTGAGAACTGAGACACTTAGTCTCTTAAAAATAACTTTATAGTTGGAAAAGTCAACCATGAGTTGACTTATTGGTAAACGACCTCATAATGCATATTTTATGGCTCGGATAGCTTTGTTAGGTTATTGGGACTTAGGAGTGTGTTCGGAATATTTTTGTGATGTCCAGTGTAGAATTAGGCTTGAATTGGCGAAAGTTAGAAATTTAGAAGTTCTTAGGCTTGAATTCGACGTAGATCTAGTGTTTTGGGTGTTCCGAAGGTTCGACTAAATTCGATTTATGTAATGGGACTTTTTGGAATGTTCGTATGGGTTCCGGAGGAGCTCGGGTGAGTTTCGGATAGGTTTGGGCTGCGTTGTGCTCGTTTTTCTTATGTTTCGACGTAGTTTCTTCAAGCATAAATGATATCATATTGAAAAACTGAGCTCCGATTTCTGGTTTGAATGAAGCATTAGATCCATATCGTTATTACGGACCCGTAACAAAATGAATCGTCGAATTTGGACATCGTATGAGGATTTTATGGCTATTTTACCAAGATTGCCAGATTTTTCAGGTTAACTACGAATTTGCCACTGACGGCGTATTAAAAATCTGCACTATTTGCAAATCTTAAAACCTACGTATCTCCTTCATTATATGGTCAAATTGAGTGATTCAAAAGCCTAAATTGATTAAAATTTCACAAGGAATCCACTGAAAGCATAAAATGCGAGTTTCAGGATTGTTTGACACGAAAATCGAGGCAGAATAGCTAGAGAAAAATATACAAAATAAGGGTTTGTTCTTTCGGTCATATCTTGAGTTGGGGAGCTCGGATTTGAGAGATTTTGGAGGCGTTTCACCATATGGATTGGGGTAACTGTTCTCTACTCATTTTTTGCTTATATTTCATGAATTCATCTTCATTTTTGGGATTTGATTGATGATTTCAAAGTGAAATTAAGGGATTAGGGCTTGAGTTTAAGAGACATTATAGAGGTGATTTGAGGGGTCAATCGAACTCCGATTTCAGAGTTCTTTATATGTACGGACTCGTGAGACGATGAAGATCTCTTTGGTATAAAGTTTGTCGAGTTCCAAGACGCGGGCCCGGGGGTTGGATTTTGACTAATTTCAGGTTTTGTGCATAAAGTTGATATTTTTCTATTGGGTTTCATCCCCCTAGTATATTTTGATGTTAAAAATCTGAACTTGATAGATTTGGAGCATTCAGAAGTTGATTCGAGGGGCAAACGTGTTGCAGGGTAGCTTTTCGGGCTAGTTTGAGGTAAGTAATGTCTTTAAATCCTGTCCTGAGAGTATGAAACCCCGGACCTTGCATCTTTTCACGGATTTTGGAATGCAAAGATTGGAACTTTGGAAATATATACATTTTTATTGAGTTGAGAAACCCATTTTTAAGCCTATATTTAATAGTATTAATATATTTTGATATAATTTGGGCTGTAAGCCATGTTTGGGGTCTAGTACCGATCTGTTTACCCTTTGGAGGCTGTTTTTACTATTTTCCTCACTTGATATGTTATGATTTTCACTCAGTATTTTCTTGATAATTGTTTTGACACTCAAGTATTTTGCTATTATTTCTTGAAAATGAAACACTGTTTTGGGTCGAGAACCCGGTATAATGATGGCTCGAGTGGCATATTGAGAGTGTCTGACTGAGTGAGGCTGTGGGCCAATGTTGTGAGAATGTTATGATATGAGAGACGCTGAAGGCCAATATTGTGAGCGATTTATGCCATGAGGTGGATGTTTATAGCGCTTGGGCTGTAGGAGCCCCTCCGGAGTCTGTACACACTCCCAATAAGCGCAGATACCTACTGAGTGCGAGTGATGCCCGCGGGGCTGATACTGAGTGATTGTGAGATTGCCCGCTGGGCTGATACTGAGTGACTCTGAGGCTGCCCGCTGGGATAATACTGAGTGATGGTGAGGCGATGAGGGAAATTGTTGCGAGAAATGATTATGGCCCGAGGGGCAGATTTATGATGATTTTACTGAGTTTTTAACTGTGATCCACTTCATTTTCAAACTGATTTTACTGAAAGTTTTACTGAGATATATTGAAATTATACTTGTTTCAAAGGATTTCTGGAAATTGGTTTTCGAACTTATGTATTTGATGAATACTTTATGGTGACGTGGTGTTTTGCTGTTTTGTGAATTGGTGTATCTGTGTTGTGTGTTTCTTATTCTCAGACTGTGATTTATTTTCATTACTACTGAGTTGGTGTACTCATCATTACCCTGTACCTCTGTGTATAGATCCAGGTACTGGTTCAGAGCAGTAGTTGTCCGAGTCCATTTGTCATCAGCGTTTGGAATTTCGAGGTAGCTATTCAGCGTCCACAACATCTCTATTACCCTTTTCTATTTTGTACTTAGTTCTTCGTTCCAAAGATTATGTATTATGACAGTAGTATTATTAGTAGTACTCTTAGATGCTCATGACATGTTGACTCCGGGTCTTGGGGACGGTTGTAGACTGTTAGCTTAATTGTTTTGTTTAAAGACTTCGAAATTTATATGCGTATTATGAATCGTTGAAAATAAATTGAGATATTTGAAAAGAAAAAGGTGAAAATTTTGAGTGTTGGCTAGCCTAGTCCCACGATAGGCGTCATCGCGGCCGGTTA
>MDKI01283098.1:30000-43631 GCA_005239505.1 Nicotiana paniculata
AGGGTAGAGGTAGACCTAAGAAGTCTTGGGGGGAAGTAATCAGGCCGGGCATGGTGCAGCTCTAGCTGACCGAGGACATGGCCCTGGATAGAAGGGCGTGGAGGCGGAAGATTAGGGTGAAAGGTTAGTAGGTAGTCGTGAGTTTCCCTTTGTAGTTCGATAGTTTTAGTGCTAGTCTGATATCTTTTTTTCCGTAGTTTGCTATAGCCGAGTGTCTTGTTCTGTTTCTACTTTCCTTCGGTAATTTCGTAGTTTGTTAGCGGGGCTTTGTCATATTGTCATGTACTGCCTTAGACTTCTGTCTAAATATATTATCTTGCTATTACTTGTTATCGGTACTCCTTCCATATCCTGTGTTGTTAGCACCAATTTAGTTTTCTAACTATTTGTCTTGCTATCACTTGCTGTCGGGGCTCACTTCATCTTCTTTAGCCGAGGGTCAATCGGAAACAGTCGGAAGGGTAGAGGTAAGGCTGCGTACATCCTACCCTCCCCATACCCTACTTGGTGGGATTATATTGGGTAGTTGTTGTTGTTGTGATTATTTAATGATATTGCTTTGTGTGGTCGATTAGATTGAAAATGAGATATACCACATAACAATCCAAAGCATATGTTTGGTTTGAAGGTAGATAAGCTATTATAACACTTTGCTTTCTATTTTAACCTTGGTTCATAAATGAAAAGGTTACAGTGAAAAGAAAAGAAGGATAAGTTGGTTATTCTATATTAATCCCGACGTTATTTATCCCACCTAGGAAATCGGTTAATGTAATTTCAATTTGGTATAATTTTATACTTGACTTAATTAATACCCTAACCAAACATGAAATTAATTTTAATCCCAATTTTGTACCACCTTATTCCACATGACCCAAATGACTCTTTAACAGAGAGAATACCGTTTATTATGTACATAAAATTTGAGTCGATTTATGTGGCATGTGAAAAAGAAATATCTGGATATACAAACTTGAAAAATTATGACCCAACAATAATGAGCAGCAAAGTCGTTGTAGTATAGTGGTAAGTATTCCCGCCTGTCACGCGGGTGACCCGGGTTCGATCCCCGGCAACGGCGTCATTTTACTTTTTTCACTTTGAAAATTTTGATTTCATATCAGCTTTGATTCCTTTATCACTTTTTTTTTCTTTCAAAAGTCTTATTGATTCCTTATCAAAGGCAAGTTCCAGCCCCATGATTTTTGAATAACACCAAATTCCTCCAAAATTTATATAAAAAAAAATCCGAAGACACTAACTTTTTTCAGCAATTCCCAAATCATCTATCCAATTTCTCAATCAGAAACCTGCGACAATGTCCGAATCAGAAGAAGAAGAAAAGGCGGATTTTGTTCACGTCAAACGTCGTAAAACTGAAAAAACAGATCGAGTTAGCGCCTTGCCAGATTCTTTGATACTTCACATCCTCTCTTTCTTGCAGATGGATGAAGTTATACGAACTGGAGTTTTCTCAAAAAGGTGGCACCTCTTGTGGACTTCAGCACAAGCCCTAATTTTCAGTTACTCAGGACCACATGATTATGGTACATATAATAAGTTCGTTACTTTTATTGACGATACCCTACTTCGTTGCCAGCCTAGTAAATCGAACAAGTTCTCGGTCGATTTTATTTACAGCAGACGCTTTGTTCGACACGTTAATAAATGGATTGCATTCATCAAGAATAAACATGTGGAGGAACTGAATCTTCATCTAAGGTCACGGGATTTGACTGAGATTTACAATTTACCCGAGCTTATGTACTCCAATATGTGCTTACGAGACCTAAGTTTGCGCCATTGTAATCTTGTACCAAAAGGGAAGATTAATTGGCCTTCCCTTAGGGTTTTAGAAATTGGATATGCTGAATTGAACCAGGATTTTATTAAAAAGATTTGTTCTGGATGTCCTGCTTTGGAGTCTCTGAAGTTTAGGAGTTGTTACGGGATTGGTTGTTTTAATATTGATTCCAAAAGTGTGAAGAAGTTGGTGATCAAAGGATGTTGGGATGACAATGATGATGATAATGGAGAAGAAAAAGAGCTGGGAATATATGCTAGGAATGTTACTTCACTGGAGATTAGCGACCATTTTCATAAAAAGATACTTGTTCTTCAGGATGTAAAAGCTCTTGTCGATGCTAAGCTAAATGTTTATAGGAAGCCAGATGAGTACATACATGATTA
This sequence comes from Nicotiana paniculata, assembly GCA_005239505.1. Lineage (NCBI taxonomy): Eukaryota > Viridiplantae > Streptophyta > Magnoliopsida > Solanales > Solanaceae > Nicotiana > Nicotiana paniculata. Next base: position 32,191 of record MDKI01283098.1, read on the forward strand.
CGAGGGTGATTTTAAAACTGATCAGAATATGGTGAAAAATCTTCTTGTGTCACTCCAGCATGTTGAGAAACTCTCCATCGGAACATGGTGTCTGCAGGTTTGAGCTATCTCCTTCATTTACTCGACAAAGTTTAAGTATTCTTTATTTGCTGAAGAGTTTATAATTATATGCACTGAAATATTTACACGATCACATGACTTATAAGATAATTACCTGTAAATTTCTACGATAAGAGTAACGTGATAAAAATGTACGATAAGAGTAACTTGATTAAAATGGTCACTAACGTGCTATTACAGATTAAGCTACACGAATAGTATAGACATTCTACACACTATCAACAGATGTAGTTTAAATCCCTTGCTATGGTAGTACTGCCATTTATATGGAAAAGTGGAAATTTTGTTACTGCACGATGCAAAGTGTTTGAAGTAGCATATGTTAACAAAGCAATAGCTTTATGTTAGTGTTAATACTCTTCCATTGATTCACAGCATTATTCTCTATCTGTACCTTTATATTTATGAATCTCTGCAGTTTGTAGCTCCAGCTTTCAAACATATATTTTGATCTTCAAACAGCTCCTTGGTTGTTCTTACCTTAAACCTGCTTGAATAATTTGAATTTCTTGCAAATTTCACAAAGTTAAAAACTTCGAGAAAGAAAGAGGGAAAAAGGAAAAAAGGAAAACAAACGAAAGAGGGAGTCACTTTAATTGTATTGCAACCATGGTGGTTTTGCTGATTTAAAATAGGTACCAGAACAGATCTAACAGTATTTTACTAGGGTATTCTTGAGATCTTGGATTATTTTAGCTGTAAGTTAAACCTATAACCCAATCTTCTGATAATTAAATGGCCTAGGTCCTTACGACATTGGAGATGAGAACCTTGTCATGCCCCAGGATGAGATGCAAATACTTGACCTTAAACACTCATATGAAGAAATGGGAGCTTCCTGGGATAACAATCCTTCTACAAAGTTGTCCTCAGGTTGAGACCTTGAACATAGACATGACATCCCGCTTTGAAGAGGTATGCAAACCCCTCCTTCTACGACTTTGTTATTCTTCTTATCTTCTCACAAGATCATTTAAACAGAGGCAACCCCAGGTTCTAGAGTAAATGAGTTCAAAATGATCAGTGTGATCTCATTGTAGTTTGAGTTGAAAGCAACGAGTTCAGTCAAATCAGCCCTAAATCTGCCCCTGCCTTATATTTTAGATTGATCCTTGTTTAACTAAATAACTTTGGATCGTTATGTTGCAGTATTATTTTGGGTCGTATTTTAAGAAATGTAACGACTTTAGTGGAGGATATTACTGGATATCGAGGCCTTGTTGGGTGCTGTATCTCAAGACATTAAGGATTTACGGTTTCTGGGGTGGGAATGAATACATCCTTTCGTTTCTGGAAGTTGTGCTAAAGAATGCGATGGTGCTTGAGAAAATCTTCATAGGCTCCTCCAAAAACGATTGGATTCCTACAGATGCGGACTACAAAAGAGTTGCAAATAAGATGCTAAGCTTTCCGAGATCATCAAAGGATGCTGTTATTCTGTTCTCTGGTTGACAATTAAACTATGTCTAGATGTTTAATTTAAAAAACGTGCTTCTGAAATATTTAGATGTTTTTTGTTCGAGCTCGATGCTCGTCTAAAACATTTTTCTTCTTCTTTTGATTCAGTAGACAATTTATCTCTCTGTGAATATACATCTTATTCCTTGCAAATGAGGGCTTCCCTCAGCTCTGTTGGCAGTTGATAATTTAAGGGTTCTTCGTGTATCTTAGATTAAACGGTTGAGATAGCCATCTTTTTTTTCCTTTATTAGCGTTTGATATTTTTGTGTTGTAATCCTTTTATTTGTTATTTGTTGAGCAGAAGGTAGGAAACTTTTGTTCAATTATTTGTAGTTTATATGCCCTTTCCTTAGCAAATCTATTACTATGTGAAGATTTAAAGAGAATATAAAAGTTGGGAAAGTCTTTCATGAAATGGCCTTAGACAATTGATTTTACATGTTCGCAGTAATAGTAATTGAACTCCACAAACTCTGCAACTAAATTTTGAATTGATATGGAATAGTACCTGTAATGTAGTTTACCATTATGGAATTCTTAAGTGTATAGAACTCAAACTTTACTTACATGCACCACAATGGATGTCTCATAATAGTAGATTGTTTTACTTGAAAAAGTTAACTAAAACTTGATTAAAAAATAATGTTTTTGTAACAAGTAACTACGGAGATACTAATCTGTTTTGCATCTGCTTTTGGTGCTTTCGTACTCCTTTGCGCAATGGCGATATGAAGACAAAGAGTTATTTCAAGAAAGGAAATAGTAAAGGAAAGAAACTTAGTAGCATTTGGTGTTTGTACCAACAAAGTAAATTGATTTAACTTTAGAAAAGATCACTAGTTACAAATTTGAGCTAATCGTTAATTAGAAAACAGTTAAGTGAAACTCTTTTTATGTATCAAACAGTTTTTTTTGTATTTATTGATTTGACGCAAACTTATAAGTAAAAAAACTAATCAACTGAAAAAAACAATAAGTATATTTGGATCGAGGAAGGGATGCTATTCAATTCAAATTGAATGGAGTGAGCGAGTCATAGCTTAGTCAACTCAGGTCATACATGCAATGACAGAAGTAGATTTTAATTTACTTAAAACTTATCTAGTCGTTAAGCAACCAAGTCGTTGTAGTATAGTGGTGAGTATTCCCGCCTGTCACGCGGGTGACCCGGGTTCGATCCCCGGCAACGGCGTCTAATATTTTTATGTCCGCTTCACAATATTTGGACTTTTATGCCACTAATATTTTCCAGACTCATGACTCCGTTAACTTATAACTCATTTTGGGGATTTTCAGATGAACAATAAATTTGTGATATCAACACCACATTGTCCAGAATATGCAGATCTGCATTTTTTAATTGATTGTGTGACAATGATAACTTTCTATGCGTGTATATCTGTACATGTATTCCCATCGCAAAACATGTCATCCCTTTTCCCCTTGAACTAGCAAGAAAATTAATTTGAGGTATGAAGAATAAACGAGCGGAGTAAATGATGTGACATCTACTTTTGCAAAGCAGATGATTCTGGGAGCTAATGACCAAATATACAGCTTCAAGAGCTATAAGACACTAACTTTTTCATCTTCCACACCATATCTTTGTACCCTTCCCCCTCTCAGAGTGTCCAAGTTGCTTCATTGTTGCTTTTACCTCCCGCAATTTACTTTTGTAATCCTTCTTCCATGCTTCAAATCTAACTTTCAGCTTTTGGAGCTCATCGTTAGGCCTGAGGGTGGACGCCTCCTGCCCCGATTTACATTGATCATGGACAAAATTTTGAAAATGATTAACCATATCCATCACATGGTGGTTATTAAGCTGGTTCTCGGAATTTGTTCCCCCATTTTGTTGTGGCGGTGTATCATTTACCTCATTGGCAAGATTCAGATCACTCCTTTGAAGAGCCGTAGTTCTTAGGAATCCATCATCCTCCTCTTGATCTTGATGCATCAGTAGTCTGAGTTCTCCCTTAGTTTTTCCACCACTGTGCATTTTCCTTTCTGCAGCCAGACTTGTCTGCAAGATTAGCAATTATCTTTTGGTTACAGAAATAAAAGCAAAACGATAAGCAAGTATGCGAATATGTAACCACAGTGGGACTTCATTGAACAAATAATCTTTGGCAAATCATGAAAGATCTCCATACAAAATCCAAATTCAAGAGAATCAGATACCAAGAACTGAAACATTTGATCTTCGATAGAGATTAAAGACACGCAATGCTCACTTGTAAAGACGTTAACTGATCTTGCCACATCTTCTCCATAGCTTTCATCTTTGACTCATACTGATTCCACTTTTTCTCATAATGCTGAATATGTAGCTTCAAAGCTGCATTTTCCTCTTTCTTTCTCTCCAGAGCTGCCTCTGTCCTCAGAATATGCCTCTGAAGACCAAGTAGAACTGAACGATGTACCTGAAGGGAGACCAAGCAACCAAAGTGGTTAAGATATATTCTTGTTGATGTTTTTACAGCACTCAGAAACCTAGTTTTTAAAAAATAAAGCACACCTTAGTTTCTTGCTCCTTCTTGTCAAGGTCCTTCTTTTCTTTAATGTTTCGACCACAAGTTGGTTTTCCATTACCTAAGAGATTGAACTGTTTGCGAGTCAACCAACCTCGAACAACTGCAGAATGCATAGAGAAGCTGAGGACTATCTCCAAAAACAATATATTAAATATTTGGATTAAGCATTCTAAATCTTACCAGATTGCAAACGTGTGGCTGCAGTAAGCTGTCGTTTTATTCTTTTATGGCGGTGTTCCTTTATGTGTTTCTGTATAATGATAATTGCCGTCAACCTCCTAGTAAGATCCTGATGATACTTTCTTGCAATTTCACCACGCACAACTGCAAGAATGAATTGACTATGGATGAGCTACAATCATCAAAATTACGAAGGAAAAAGAGATACACGCAAAAGCTCTTTGCAAATTGTTTAGGACACATGTCTTTTATAGCATATGAATTTTTGAGAAAGATTGGATAATGTGGATTACATTGTTGTAGTGCTACTACTCCAGTTTTAAGCTCATGATAGTACCGGCGGGCTTGGTAGCCGCGAAAGCATCTCTGAATTCCGACTACTGCATTGAGTCCAGCACCTTCTCTCAGATCAACCATTAAACAAATCTGTGGAACAAACCACAAGAATTTCAGTAACCTTTTGTAACTAGCGACAGTTGAAATTGTATGAGAAATATGGCTGTGACTCAGTTTTACCAAGTCTACTATTGAATATAAATAAATTGCAATCTGAATACACTAATGCATTGTACAACCTGTCATCTAAAGACTATACACCTTAATTTATAAACAAACAAATTCATTCACTAAGCTAAGGGCTAATCACATTTGCCAAACTATGAAGATAAAATTTGCATCAGGAGAAGCTGTACTGTTTTACTTCTTCCAAGAGTCATTTGCCTGCTATAACTTAATGTAGGAAACTGGCACTCACAGAATTAGAGTACAGTTTAGTTAATCTTTAACAATATTATCAATACATAGGTGATGATTAATTATAAAACCTTATGAAGTAATAAGAACCAAGAACCTCCCTTGCAACAGTTTGACAAAAATTAATGCACTCTCCTAACAGTCAATGAACAACAACAACAAACTCATTGAAACTCCACAAGTGGGGTCTGTGGAGGATAGTGTTTACGAAGACTTTATCCCTAAATTATGAAGGTAGAAAGGCTGTTTCCAAAAGACCCTCGGAAACATTAATAGAGACTAGGGTTCAAATTCCAGCATCGGCAAAAAAATGCTAGGTGATTTCTTCCTTTCTACTAAATGGGCAGGTTACCAAATATTGGTACTTGAGAGGTAGCAAGTACCCAACGGAACAGTTGAGGTACACGGAAGCTGGCTCAACCGTTCAACAAAGTTAATCTACTTCATAATTTGGTAACAAGATTCAAGGGGGGCCTAGCTAATTTTCCCTCAAAAACACATAAGAAGCTTTAATTCATTTCCATTTACCTTATCTGTCATGGCTGCAGAATCCCTCTCTGCTGAATCCCATTGATGAACTGGTTGATCAAGAAATACATCTTCCTTTGTTCTTGCGCTCTCAAACATACCACATTTAACCTGTGAATATCCATCTTCTTCATCTCTATTCTTTTCTTTACCAAACTCTGGCAATTTCCTTCTTCCCTTAGGCAACCTAGCCTTTGTAATTGGCCTAACAGGCAAAGGTGGTGGCAAATCATTTGTATTTTCCTCTACTTGTTGAAGTCCCTCAAGCATAAGCTCCAGTGTACTAAGACTCCCCATATTTTGATAAGTTGTCACAATCACAGAAGACATAACTTACAGCTCTAATTACACATAAGACACAAACAAACAAATATGTACAGCATATCCAAGAACTGGGAGTTTGAATCTTAAGGATTTGAAAAAGCTGCAGTTTGGCTTACTTGAGATGCCCAAAATCTAAGCATGTTTGATTCTAATAAGGACTTGCATGTGTACATTGTCAGAAAGCTTTGCTTTTTTTCAGCTTTTGCTTTGTTTGAAAGAAGTCTTGAGGTTTATGTAGGTCCAGTTTTTTTATCATAGCAGAGGACCTTCAATATTTAAAAGAGAATTTTGTAGCAATTTTTGGAAGACAAAATGGATATATTTTAAACTGATTGAGGCCAGTGGACTCCTTGGGTTGCTGGATGATGAAGAAAAGGAAACAAGAATGGTTGGTATTATTTCTTCTTGGGACATCTCCCAATAGATTTTATAATTATTATTTTCCTAATTTATAATTTTGTAAAAGCAAATATGGAATTTAATTTTGTATGTTTCTTCTGAGAATTGTCTCTTATATTTGTCGTATTGTGAACTATAACTTAGAATTGCTTTTTTTTTTTTTTTTTTTTGGCTCACTTTTACCAACCTAAATTGACTTCAAAGTAATATTTGGCATCAACATCCAATAGCAATTAATCAAATTCTATATTAAATTCAGCTTAGGCTTTTAGTTTGAACCTCTTTTTTCTTCTTCTTTTCTATGTAATATCATACCAATATATGTACTTGAACAATTAAACTACTACCTCACTTGAAGTGAAGAATTAATGCAAAAACCAAAAAAGTAAGGGGAAAAAAGAGAATTTCTATAGTGGATGTCTGAATGACATATCACCGAACTACTTGAATTGGATAATTAGTTGAAAGCTTTAAATTTTCCAAAATCAATATTACACTTTAATTTTATTTTCTGAAAATCTTAGCAAGATCTCAATTGGATTTAACTGTTCAACACTTGGACCAAACTATGATTATGATTAAAGAAGATCTCATTGACCTAATCTTTTTTGGGACTATGTCCATCCAGTGAATTTAGTGAAGTATAATTTAGATGATTAGATCCAATGCATGGTTAAGTTGATAAAATTATTGGGATATGAAAAAACTAGTACTACTAAAGTTTTTTCATGAATTGACTATTGAGTTGCATGTATTATTATGCTGCTAATAAGAGTTTGAAGGAGAAGGTGGGGGAAATGATGAAATGTTATGATCAATGTTGCCTCGAGCGCCTGAAATGCGTCAATAAAAATTGAACTAGTATTAATAAGTAGCTAACTTTGGGACTTGGATATCATTGATTTTTAAGCCTTGGTTTCATATGACGAGACACAAAAGCCAATTGGTTAAAGTAATTCATGGAAAGATGTACCCTACAAATAAAATAGCTCTATATTTGCTTAAATATTTTCATATGCCAAAAAAAAGAGGGACAGTTCAATGTCAATGAATATACTATAACTAAAAATATGGGAGGGATTTTGGTCGAAAAGGGTTTAACATTTAATAAAGAAAAAAATGTTAGATGGTTTTTTTATTTGATTAATTTGGTGGGCGTGATTATTCACGTACCTATAATATATAATAAAATAGTTGTGATGTGCATAAACTAACACAAATATTACTGTTATAAACAGAAAATTTTGTGTTCAAATCCTAAAATTAAACTCATAAGACTATTGTTTTAAGCTTCTTTTTATGATTATTACATAGAATAAATCATATAAGCATGCAGCTAAAATACCATCAAGAGTTAAGTAGTGATAATACTTTATTAAAAAAGACCACGTCCACATGTTAACAATCCTCCTCCTTATCAAGATGGTTAAAATTCTAAATTCCGGGAGATAAGTAGCAGAATTATAACACGAACTATACCTTAATCATTCACCATTTATTAATATTACACTAGTCACTAGTAACGTGCGTTGCACGTTTGTTCCCTATTATTATTATAAAAATATCGACAAATTTTAAAAAATATTAAGTTATAAAATAGGAAATGCTACAACTAATAAAACATGCTAATTTTACCATTTAAATTCTATTCATGAAACAAAATTAATAACAGTGGAGTGGTGTATTTTTCATTTAGCAAGAAGTGTTTGAAGCTAATTAAGATAATATAACCTCTAATAGTACGGATATGTTGGATGAATTCCTGCTCTAAATTTAATAAACGCATGTAAATGGTCTTAACATGTTTAAGAAAAACATGAAGAAATATATATTTCAACAAAACTTACAAACAAAGCATAATCACTATATATTTTATTTTTGCGTGAAACGTTCAATGTAGGATTACTCGTTCAGATTTATAAATACTTCCTCAGAAGTAGAAATGAATAAAATCTAACTTGCACTCACTAATTAAATATTTCGCTTTACTCAGCCAACTACTCACAATTACACACCAAAATTTAAATCTCATAGTCTCAGAAGATAACAATAAAAAAAATAAATACAAAAAACATAGCATGAGACTAAAGTTATAACACCACAATGACAAAAAAAATAAAATACATATTTATGCACTAAAATTACGATAACTCTAAATATTAGAATTTAAATAGATTGACAACTGAATAGTTAATTATGACACAATACAAGAATTATGTATACAAGCACAATCCGAATTTATATATTTCAAACCCCTAGCAATAATAGAAAAGACACCTGAGTAGACAGAAGACAAATGAACAAAAATAACAAAGAGAACACATGAAGAATTCATCTCGCAACATAATATTTGCCTTGCCTCGACAATAATGCTAGGACTCCAAACTCAGTAGAAGATACAAAGCATATACAACAATATATGAATAAGGCATGTGAATTTTCATTGCCCAACACCTTGATAATCAAGATGATAACTCACTTGTCATTATCAGTAAATAGCCAAATGTTATTGTAAATAAATGGAAAAAATAATATTATTTTCACATGGCATAATTGCTTGTAAGGTAATTGTACTTATAAGCAAAAAGTATAGTCAATGATAATGCAAAAATCTCAAAAGTCACGATAATGAAAGGTTAATTAGAGTCAGGATTTCAAGCATTTAAGTTTGAAATTCTAAAATTTGAAGTTATTAGGTCAAATGTAGAGTTTGAAAGCTATTAAGTTTGGTCAAACCCATTCCCGATACTCTAGCTCTGTCATGTTGATAGCACTTTTTTGACATAACTTCTTGATCTTTGAAAGAACCAGCATATAAAAACATATATATCAACGGTTGAAAAGAAAGAGAATAGTTTGACAATATTTTGTGACACTTTGGGATTGAGCCTTATTTGTTGTTGTACATGTGTCAATGAAGCATAATATTATAAAGTATAGAGATAGGAAGTACGCGAAGAGTACCACAAATAAAATATAGTAAGTAATATTTAGACATTGAGCTTTTAAGAAATACTAAAATGTTCCATCGAAAGAAAACGAAAGATATGTCAATATGGTCTTTATTATATAAATTTGAATGCACTACTGATACAATGTTCAAATTCAAAAGCTAAGACACTACTCCATATGCTAACATAATGAAACACGTACGCTTAAACTTTCACAACAGTGATATAAAGAGTTTGATGCCTTAAAATTAGTGATGTGCTGGACTTCTAAAGCTCTTTATATAAGAAATTAAGAAGGAGTAATTTGAAGAACTGTGATAGATCTGCTAGAAATAGTCCTTGACGTTGTCAGAGCCAATATTACTGGAGAAGCAAAGTTGATGGAGATATAGCATTTTATTGCCTTTATATATATCCTCTTTTTCAGTTGGATGGAGTTGCTTGAACTTTCCCAAGCATTTTTTTTTTATTGAATTAGTCTACAATAAATTCAATGTGCCTCTTCAAATATTCTAACTTTTTCTACAGAAATGAAGCGGTTGGCCAATGCAAGTGTAGTTAATTAATGTGTTGACATATGAAAGGAATGATATTTATTCATTTATTGAATTATGGGTACTTTTAACGGAAGGAGTATTTATTGTCACACTCTTTTTCTGCTCCCAAAAGATATGCATGACACGTATTATGAATTGTTGTGGGTTAAATAGTTTTTTCAATTGAAGTGACAATTTGAAATTGATTTTTGGGTGTTTCAAGTCACCTTTTATTTGAATCCCTATTCAAAGGAAGATTTGACTATTTTATTATTGGTCTGCAAAAATAAAGTCCGGGTAAGGAATTCTGTTGACCGGGGAGAAGGTGTAAGGCATTCCCCGAGTTCCACGGTTCTAGCACGATCGCTTTATTGACTTAAACTTGGCTTACATTACTTTTGAATAAACTATGCTTTATTAGTTTCTGTGTTTTACTTGTCCGCTTTTACTTCTTGATTATTAGATTTATCAAGGAAAATGATTTTGAATAAATTACGTTGTCATAATCACGCTACATAAGCGAATGCGTGATCGAGACGAAATTTATTAATTTTATCATAAAAGCGTTACGCAAGCGAATCCACAGTTATGACGAAGATTATTAGTATATTATTACTTTTGAAAAAAAAGTTACTACATTTAAAGGAATTAATTAAAAGTTAACTATCGCACTACGCAAGCGAATCCGTTGTATTGGTAAAAAAGAGTTTCACACGTAAGCCAGCTTTTGATAACTCAGCCAGTCACGTGGACACAGGAAAACGCGACAGCTGGACGTGATTCTTTGAAGAGGTACGGTACAAAGAGGCATGATTCAGTAAACCCACGAACTTATCAGCCACGTGAAACTCAACTTGATCAAAACGGGAGAGAGGCACGGTCAGAATGAATCTAGGCAAAGCTACAAGAAGATTCAAAGACCCACAATTGATTACTCGAACGTTATGTAACCGAACCCCAATTACCGTTATCCTTTGTAATGCCTCATTAATGTCATAATTAGTCATTAATGAGTAACCATAGCAAGAGCCGTACGTTACAAAAATCTCCAATATAAGGGAGGAAAATACAACTTGTAAAGGCATCTGATTCTCGAATATCATTAACTTCGATTTTCTATATTTTTGCAACATTGTCTATTATTCATTTTTCTCCATTACCTTGATTATCAGTAATCCGTATTCATCTTAAAAATAAGATTTAGTCAAAGGGTCTAATTTTTTGGTTAAACAGATTGGTTCCGTTACCGGGAATCTGATAATCTTTGTTTACTTTTCAAGTGATATCCTCTGAATTATGTCAAACTCCAACGACAACAACCAACAAAGGAGCGGAACCCCAATTCCATCGCCTTCAGGAACCCCACGTGGTTCGAGGGAACAATCCCCAGAAAGATCCAATAACAACAATGGTGATAATGATCAAACTGAGGAACAAGAACATGTAAAACAAATGATTGCAGAGTATGTGAGCCAAGCTTTGCAAGAATTTACGAGATGATTACCGGCAGCGTTACCTACACCGCCGACGCCAACCCCCAATAACACCATCACCATGGAAAATCCTCAATTTTGGTTGGCAAACTCAGGAATAGGAGATACTCCTAATGAATCTCTCGAAACGAGACCAGATATATCTAATAACTCAGAATTACA
>ML301300.1:0-10882 GCA_005239505.1 Nicotiana paniculata
GCTCGATATGGCAGAGTCTCGTGCTGATAACGTGTTATAAAATAACGACTGTAAAGTAAATAATCTAAAGACAAGTGTAGAGAGAAACTGATATATTGTTGAACTTTCAAACTGATGTACATAATGAACTGAAATCTCCTTTATTTATAGAAGAAGGAAGTTGTTGTGTAAGCTGCTACTGCAAGCTGCTTGTAAGCTGCTACTGTAAGCTGCTATGTAAGCTGCTTGTAAGCTGCTACTACAAGTTGCTGTGTAAGCTGCTTGTAAGCTGCTAATGTACCAGATGTGGATAATCTTCTTCCGGGTGTAATGTTTATCCATAACGGAGTACCAAAATGATAAGCTTCTTGAGGAGGCTTATTTCCAATAGAGTACTAAATAGATAAACATATTTACGGCAGTGTCCCATATGGATAAGCTTCTTCAGGAAGCTTATTTACAACGGAGTACTAAATGAACATCCATTATATAATATATATTTATAACAGTTAAATCCTTTTTATTTGTCTTTTGGCTCTTCTGATTTTTCACTACAAGTGTTCGGCTAGCGGTTACCAAGTTAAAACGGAGTGATCGAAACGATGAAGTTTCAGATTTAAATTTAATTACAACTAAAGCGAATATGAATGACACCCCAATATATGATTTTAAAAAAGTAGATAGTTGTATGGGTCAACATCAGATTGAAGATCAAGTCGTGCAGAGTTGGACGAGGAAAGCTTCTCGTAAATTATTATGAGTGGCATGGTGGCGTGGTCCTGGTTGACCAGTAACCTCATGATCGAATAGTTTTGACTTATTTAAAACACTTTTTAACTTTACTAAATAATAAAAATAGCTAAAAAGAACTTAAAAGCTGATTTGACCATCTTGAAAGTTAATCCAAATACCCTCGTAGAAGTGTACACATTTTTTAAAACAATTAATTATTTAAGTTTATATATGATAATAGGTTTTCTAGTAGTACTTTTATTAATTTAAAATACAAAATGACTTTTTATAATCAGTCAAAAATATATTAATAATTATAGAATAATTATATTATTTGTGTAAATAAGGTGTGTATAATTAGTTAAATAAATCCTTTTACTTGTCTTTGTTGGGAAAAATTAGTTTTAATATCTCAAAAATAATTGTTTAAAATTATGTCTAGGTTCATTCTTTAAATATTAGATTAATAGATCTTTATTACACTAATTATTTTGAATATTTTTTTAATATTTGTAACAACTAATTTGATAAGTTTGAATTCAATCTTTTACAAATAAAATTTGGCAATTGAATGGTAATAACTTATATTATATGCATCAGTTTTGTATAGCCTTAATGGATTTATAATTTTTTAGCCTTAATGGCCTTTGTCTTTAACGTATTGGAAATTGAAAAAGCTTTTATGGCTTTATAGATTTGAACCATATAGTCTATCTTCTTTTAGGCTATATACTAGTGAGAAATGGCCCGGGCCTAAACCTATTAAGTTAGCATTTTTTAGTGATCTTTTTTCATAGTGTGCTATTAGCTTAATGAAGAGATCTTGCGAGAAGTTCAAATTATGTTATCAAAGCGCAAGATAGAAATTGAGGGAAATTTTCGTTCCTATACCATATAGGAAACTATATTATCAAATATGTTCATAGTTTGAAAATTACCCGCCATGCTAATAATTTTTCTACAAAAAATAGACAATTCCTTAAATAAGGAATCATTGTAGCTGTAGACTTCCTATTTAGGCGCACTAAAATTGGGGAAGTAAATATTCTTCCAGATATTTCATTAAATAAGGAATCATTATAAAAGTAGAATTCCTTATTTAGGTGCGCTAATATTGGGGAATTAAAGATTCTTTCAGATATTTTCAAACGCAAATCACTTTCGTCTCTCGTTAATTTTCTTGCAACCTTGCTACTACGAAGAAAAAGTTGGACGAGAAGGAATGGTCAAGTCTCACTGCCTCCATCAGTAAAAGCCAGTTCACACACTAGAGCAAGATGATCACTTCCTCATTTCTGCCGAAAAAAGAAACTTATATATAATACGATACTTAGTTATTCATTAAAAAAATTGAAGAATTTTATCTTAGCAAAAATCAGTACTTTTGGCATGTTTACATGATCCCATTTTTTTTTTTTTACGTTTAAAATGGGACATCAACGAAATCATAATCCTCTAACTTCCAACAAAGTATGATATTATAGAAGAGTGAAGTGAAACTTGCCAGCAAGTTTCATGGGAATGGGAAAAGGAAGACTACTTCGGATATGGCCTTGCAACCTTGCCAGTAGTTTGTAGATATTTTGTAGATAAATCGTAGATTATTTATATTCTGATTGTAGATGCTTTATTTTCTGTTTTCACAAATCAAAAACGACTAAAGCGTCTACAAATCTTCTGCAAAAAATGCAATTGTGTCGAAAAAATCTCAATTATGCTACAATTGAATGGGAATTGGGATATTAAAATTCAATGTACCTAGTTTGTAGATAAATTGTAGATTATTTGTATTCTGATTGTAGATGCTTTGTTTTCTGTTTTCACAAATTAAAAACGACTAGAACTTCTACAAATCTTCTGCAAAAAACGCAATTGTGTCGAAAATTCTAATTATACTACAATTGAATGGGAATTGGGATATTAAAATTCAATGTACCCAGTTTGTAGATATTTTGTAGATAAATTGTAGATTATTTGTATTCTGATTGTAGATGCTTTGTTTTCTGTTTTCACAAATAAAAAACGACTAGAACTTCTACAAATCTTCTGCAAAAAAACGCAATTGTGTCGAAAATCCCAATTATGCTACAATTGAATGAGAATTGGGATATTAAAATTCAATGTACCCAGTTTGTAGATATTTTGTAGATAAATTGTAGATTATTTGTATTCTGATTGTAGATGCTTTGTTTTATGTTTTCTCAAATCAGAAACGACTAAAACTTCTACAAATCTTCTGCAAAAAATAATTTTAACTTCCTGGAAATTATTTCCTTGTTGATTCATGTTAGAATTTATATTTCCTGCACTATTCTCGAGTTTCTGGCTCTTTTTTTTCCCTTCATTTGAAGTTCTTTCAGTTAGAGTATTGTATAGAGCTTTTCGATCCTAGAAGATTTGTGATTTTGTTTCATCTTGGTCACAGTTGCTTCTTACCGAAATGATTTTCTGTTTTTCCTTCAATCCTTATCAATTAGCGCTCCTCTCTGAGCTAAGGTTGAGAATTCTCCAGCAACTCAAGTCCTACAACCAAGATTTTAATTTGAGCTCTAATGGATCATCTGATGCAGAGGATGTTGGAGATGAAGAAGATGAATTGGATAACAAGAAATTCGTCCCATCGTATGCCTATAATACAATTTCATTCCAGAAATCGTGGATGTGGGAGGGAAACGTGGGTGAAGGTGTGGGAATTGGAGAGAGAAACGTGGGGGAGTGGGATTAGAAGGAATATACGGTACAATTAAATTAGGAGTATAATTAATACCTTTAAAAACCACTAATGGTATATAATTGGTAATTAGGTATACTAAATGTAATTATATCAAACCTTAAATATTGAGGGTAATATAGTTTCCTATATGGCATAGGAATATAAAAATTCCATTGTTTTAATAGTTAAAAAAAAAGGACTTCAAATTTATTACTTATTACATTTGAAAGCATACACAAGAACAACAAACACAAACACATCCTCGTCTATCTAAACTACTTCAGTAGAAAGATCTGTTGAATCATTAATAGTCTCTTTGGCCACTAATCTATAATATTCAAAAATATTAGTTTCAAAAGAATGAACTCTTTTCATGGTCATGGCAGAAAACAAGTAAGGAAGCATGGCACCAGCAATCAAACCAGTGAAGATCCTAGGAAGTACATTCTCCAAAAAAATTTAATATTTTGCAATGGAGAAATATATCATAATTGTATTTGACCTTCGTTTCCTGAGATGGTTACAAGCCAGGCTTACAGTGAAAGATGAACATAAAAACAACGAAATTCTTGCAGATTAGCATAAATTTTACGATATTAAAATGTTTGTTCGACAAAGTTTTGACCTTCAAACAGTTAAAATAATATGAAATAGAGAGGAACAAGACAGAAAACTTGATGTTCCAAGTTGAATCTATACCTTCCTTTCTTTGCTCTCCAAGAATTTGCACACAAGTTGAAGATGTGAGCATGTAATTTTTCACCTACTAAATACTCCTACAAAATTGGATAAGTAAATTAATTTTATGGATTTTTGTTGAATTTCAGTGTCTATTTGTGAATTATTTGCATAGTATGATCACAATTCATCTTTTAAAATTTATAACATATAAAATAATAACAAAAACATTTTAAAACTTTTATTATTTGGCATAATTTGGTTCTTGATAATTAGTTGCATAATTTAATCATTTTACTAAGAAAATCACAAAATTTGTTCGTTAAATAATTATGGGTACCAAATTAATGGTTTCAATTTTTGATTTACTCATTAGTTAAATTATAATTAGATAAGCTAGGTTAGAACTAATTAATATACTTTTAGAAATTTTAATTAAAATTGATGGATTTAGTTTTAATTAACCTAAGGTTTGCTAAAAAAAGGGCTAAATTCGGTTGGGCCATCTCCCTAAACCCAAATCCCCCTCCTAATACCCAGGATCAAATCAAAAATCCGGCATGCCCCATCTTTAAATCAAAACGCCCCCGTTTTAGTTATGGAGGATCCACATCGTTGATCTCTTTTGATCAAACGGTTGAGAACTCCTCACCCTCCTAGTACATAAATGTCCTAAGCTACACCCATACCCCCCAATTCGAAGTATTACCCCCCCCCCCNGGATTCTGAAACCCTAGCTCTCCTATGCCGGCCGATTTAAAGACAACCAACGGCTCGGACCTTCATGAGTCAATTTCTCTTGACAAGAGCAATTGATTCATGAGGGTTTGACTCGTTCTCAAACCCACCGGAATCCGGTCAATTTGTTCCCACTTAACCAGGTGCTTCCCTTCTTCTTGTTATTTGTAAAATTGATCACCTAGGCTAGAATTGTGTCCCTACTTGTTTGAATATAAAAATTGTTGGTCAAAACCTGTCATCTTGTTTCTCTGTATAATTCTTGAACATGACAGCATAATTAACGTGTTTATTAACTTGAAATCCATTACTGATTTTGTCTAAATTCTATTCCACTGATTTCCCAGGCTTATTCATGTTCTTTTCTCTTAATTAATTCGAACTCATAACTTATTTCATGTTGATCATGTGTTAGTTCCCGTTAATTAGTAATAAAGGTTTCATGACAATCATGATAATCAACGTAATTTGATATATGCATTGTTTCTGTGATTCCTTGCCTCGTTTGAATTAGATTATCTAGCTTTTTTTCATGTATCTGTTAGAATCTACTTCAGGAAGGACCATCTGGTTTGGCTAATCGCTTCATGTTTTACATGAGTATGTTATAACTAGGTTAATTAGTTTAATCACCCAGTTAATTAAAGAACCACTTAATGGTCGTGAATTAACTTAAGATTAACTTGATTAAGGGTAACCTCCTAAAATACATCTTGATTAGTAGTTTAACCTAAATTGGTAACCTCTTAAGTAATTAACTAAATCCTAAAATCTGTTTAAGATAATTAATTTAGGGTTAATTGACTAAAACAAATTATTTAACCTAAGTTAAGAGAGCGGAGTTGACTGATCTCAATTAAATTTAATTAAATTGATAATTATCAAAACTTAAATCTTGGTAACTAGTATGAAACCAACTCTAGGCACTTAATCAATTAATCTTTAACTAGTAACTCAACCCTAGTTAAGAACAACTAATAGTTAACTAAAGAACATAACTAGGGTTAACTAACCAAAGTTTAAATAATAACCCAAGTGAGTTTAACCTTGATTACCCAATGGTAAATTCAGGGACTCCAAGAGGTATATTAGGCAATATAGACTTAGGAAATCAGATTTTTAAGGATAAAAGGGTCTTTTCTAAAGTAAGAAGGTTCTAGAATAGGGGCAGCTGCCTCAAAGAGAAGAATGACAGCTGCCCTATGTACTATTTCAGTCTTTTGGGTGAGGAATAGGCCAAGGCATATCCCATCCTTAAGACTCCTATAAATAGACCCTCTTTCTAGAGATTCTGGGGGTTCCTTTTTTCACTCTCTCTGAGCTGCTGAAAACATCTTAAAGAATACAAAGAAATCAGAGTATTTCCCATTCATTTAAAAAAAAAAAAAACAAGTATTAGTAGAAAAACAAAGAAAAATCTGATTTCCCTTGGAATCAAGTTCATAAATACATGGTCTAGTTCTCAGCTTCTGTTTCTTTTCCTTTAGACTCTGATTTTGGGAGTTTTAAACATTCTTACTCAAGATTTCTGGATCAATTCTTGCTGGGCTACTGGGTTTTCTTTGGGTTGTTGTTTGCTGCTGCTGAACCCTCCTTCTTTTAGCTGATTATTGTTCATACTTGACCTTTATTTGGTCAAGTTTCTTTGTTGTTTTTTCTCTTAAAAAGGTATGTATCAGCTCATCTCTTCATAATGAAATTCTTGGACTAGAATCCTCATCTTCTACTCACTGTATAAAACTGGTTGTTCTTGATAAATGAAGTTACTTCTTCTGTTTTATGTGGATGTGACTGTGTAGATGTTTATTGGCATGATAATGATTCTGTGAGTGTGATAGGTACTGTCTTGATGTTAGTATTTCTCTTGCTGGTGCATGTTGTTTGCTTCAGATTATATGTATATAATTGTGGTTAATACTCATAGTTCTATATTAGGAAACAAGTTGCACCAGGATGTTGAATTTGACCTTCTCTATGGTCAGGTTCTCTCTATAAGAGTGCAGAAATATGCTTTCGATTCAGTCTCTTTGGTCAATAAAGAAATTCAACAAGCAAGTGTCTAGATAGTTTAGGATGTTGGCATTAGGGTAGATGAATCTGACTTCTTAATAGTCAAATTCACCCCTTAGTAGTGCACAAACATTAGTATGGTCGGCTGAAGTTTACCTTTTAAAGGGTATAAAATATGTAATTAAGAAAGGCATTAGAGTGAGGAATCTGAACCCTTGAATGGTCAGATTCATCCTCTAAAAAATACCTAAATAAGAAAAGTTTCTATATAGATTAGAATTATGTTAGTATCAGTACTAGAGTAGATGAATCTGACTTTTTAATAGTCAAATTCACCCCATGGTAGTGCATAAACAGTAGCCTAGGGTGCTGGAAATCACCCTTTACGGATATGAAGTGGGTAATTAAAAGGCTCCTTAGAGAAAAGAATCTGAATCCCTCAATATGATCAGATTTATTCTCATAAAATGCCTAAATGATCAAGTCAAGGAATAAGTATGGACTGATGGTCCAAGGTAAGAAAAAATGACATTCTGGAGTTGAATTTGATCTTTTATGGTCATATTCATGCCAAGAGAGTGCATAAATGATTCTTCCATTTAGTATAGTTAAGCATAAGCGTTATCAAGATTAGAATTGACCTCCTCATAGTCAGTTTAGTTCTGATGGATGCATAACACCTAATTAATTGGGGTGTTCTACAGATTATAAAGGAAGGCTCAAATGTATGGCCTTTACGGAGTTCGAGCCAGTAAATCAGTTGAAATTTTCATTTAGTTTTTTTTTTCTTCCGGAAAATGTATAGTAATAGTCAAGTTGTAATTCCTCTGTATCTATTTTTCAGCATCATTGTAATGTAATTTAAACTGGACTGTATATTCATTTTTTTTTCCCTTTAGTTTATAATGTTCAAACTGAATCTTGAGTGATTTTCCCTGAAAATTTGAATCTGTTTCGAAAATACCTCAAAACCAAAATAGGTGTTTAATCAAAAGAAGACTTAGTGTTCGAATCAGTCCCCATGGAACCTTTCATAAACGTTTTTATCGGGTTTTCAGAAGCAGTTATTTCAAAACTCGGTTGTTTCAATATAATTGGAACTTACTAGATTATTTTTAATTCAACTCGTACCGTGTTAAACTTTATGAACACCGAAAAGAAAAACATGTTCTCTTAAATTCATATTGATTTACCTTAAAAAAGAAAATGGTTTGCTTTGTCTTTGATAAATTTTGAAAGGTATAAAAACAGTTCCGCCCGTCAAATTCAATAGATGTTTATTTAGATGAACCTGTAACAATAGATATATGAATCCCCTCAATATGCATAAGTTATGAACTGGATCGTATATATGAAATTGAGTCAAATCGTTTAGTTAAATGTTCTAATGTAGCTGAATGTGCTTATTCGTTTTTTTTTTAATACATGATGGATATTTAAGATTTGTAAATCTGTGATTATGTTTTCTTTAGGATTTCTTTGAAAAACTGTCATTATTAGCATACTTCTAATTAAATTATATAGCTTCCCTTCTTTCACAATTAGTCATAAATAGGATTGTCCAAGAAGGTTAAATAATTAATGGGCTAAAACATGGCCATAGCCCGAAACATGCTGTCTTTTAGGCTAGTGAACATCATTTTAGGCAATCCTCTAGGTAGAGTGATACCTTTAGTATAAAAATTGGGTAAAATCAAGTATCATTCCAAAAATTACCATAACCTACACTCGGGAGTGGCAACTCATGCCCCCGACCCTCAACTCTAAACAATTAATAAAAATGCACATAGCAACCATGGTGCATTTCATGTGACGTGTTTGCCATGTGTTCAAGAACAACAAGTGCACGCTATTGTGACTTGTCTAAGATAAATCTATAAACATCCTAATTGATCTTAAAACTAAAATGTTCCTTCAAAATAGAAAACATAAAGAATAATCAAACATCGCCTCAAATAGGTACTATAAAACCGTCACGACCATAGTTTCGACTACGTAATCTACAGTTGGGTGCGACAACTCATGTCCCCGTCTTCAACTTCAAATTATAATAAAAATCACATGTTGTAATTGCGGGTACATTTCATGTGGTGTAGTTATAATATGTCCAAAAAACAAACAAGTGCACGTCATCGTAACTGGTTTCAAGATAAACCCATAAATACTAAAAGCGGTTAAAAATTAAGCGGCTAAATGCACAATAGGCTAAAATATGTAAATAATCAGATAATTTAGGCCAAATATTAATAGTTAAGCGACCGTTGTAGAACCACGGAACTCGGGAATGCCTAACACCTTCTCCCCGGTTAACAGAATTCCTTACTCGATTTTCTGGTCACAGACAACTTAAAACATAGTCAAAATTTTCTCGGTTTGGGATTTTTAAAATAAAATGGTGTCACGGAACATCATCAAAAATTCGGGTGTCGACTCTAAAAAATAATAATAAATCCCAAATCCGAATAATTTCACTTTAATTGAAAAAACTCCCTTATTACAAATTTCTCGGGGTAGTGAAAAAGGGGGTGTGACAGCTCTGACGACACTGCTGGGGACCGAACCCAAAATCTATGGTCTAGGGTTCAAGAATTCGAGCTTAGAATAACTGTTATATTTGGCTTTCATGATTGTCTGATTTTTACGTGTTTTGAGCCTAATGTGTTAAATGCTGCTTTTTACCGCTTTGATATTATTTGGACTGTATATAAACTGTTATGAAACCCTCTTCTCTCTGATTCTTCTAAATCATCTGGGAAGTGTGCACTTTGTGTGAATTCTTTTCTCTTAGAGTCAAATCCAAATTTTAGAACGAGGTACGGACAAGTTGCAAAGCCGGTGAAACTTTTGTATTCCTGGTACGCTCCCCCGACCTCGGCTCGAGTTGTCCGCTCAGGTAAGCCTGGTCTAGAACAAAACCATAGGTCTAAACCTAGAATAACAAAACCTCATGACGGATCCATAATAGGAACGCTTATCTGCATCACATGCATTTGACTTAGGGGACTCAACACAGGGGTTGGGTCCGTCTAAGACAAGTGTACCCGAAATGAAAGACTATCCTGATGCATCTTACCTGCTACTTGTGCATTTATTTGTTTCGGCTTGTGTGTTGACCGGCTAAAAAATAAAAAGAAACAGAAAAACCAAGAGTGAGGTAGAATAGAAAATTCACCTTGAAAATCCCTATATTTGAAATATCCTGAAACTCTACCAAAATTTCTGAAAATGAAGAAGGAAAATAATATTCCAAAATAAAGTGAGTAGGTGTATATTTTTAATCAGTCAAGATTTTTCCGAACTACGCCTTGTTTGATTCTCAACGGTGTGGGATACGTAGGCAACCCTCATCAGGTCCAACCTTATTTTTCAAAATCAAAAGATATGGTCCTAAATAAAATTAGGTGACGCCATTCTTGCATAAATAGCCAAATTGCCCAAACGGGCACCGGAAGGCTATTTTTACAAAAGTAGCCGCCTGTGGGTTTTTTCCAAATTTTGACCCAACTAGCGAACGCAGCCCTAAAAACTTTCTACCCGAAGTATTGAAGGGCCGTATTCGCAAAGATGGTCCATTTTCCTTATTACAAAACTTTTTTGCAAAAAATAACACTTTTTCGCATTCGGTCAAAATTTTTGTGGTTTTTAATCAAAACAAATGTGCAGGATGAATATAGTTGAAAACATTCCCTTTAGGGCCGTCGAGGAAATCCCCTTGGGACTCCATATGTGGTGGAGAGACTTGGGGGAAGTTAGTAGAAAGTCTGCTGTAAAAGCTTTAGGCAGACTTACTGGTCTTCTAAAAATCAAGCCAAGGTTGGACATCGTCGAAGCTCTAGTATCGTTTTGGGATCCCCTCACAACGTATTCCACTTTTCATACTTTGAGTTGACACCCTCGCTGGAGGAAATAGCGGGGTATGCCGGTCTCGATGACAATCTCATAAGTCGGTATGCGGTGGCACCTAGGGCGGTAACTGATCACGCTCAACTATGTCTTATAGAAAGACTAAACGGGCGCTGCAAATATAATCTG
>ML301303.1:0-63263 GCA_005239505.1 Nicotiana paniculata
GGGGGGGGGGTAGTAGGGTGAGTGATGCGCTGACACAAAGCATGTCAAATGGTGATGTAGGTTTTTTAAATCATATGCGAATAACTTTAAAATATTTACCTCTCAGATAAAAATTATACTGTATAACATTAATAGATTTAACTATAAAGCAGGATATGAAATTATTGTTCAAATCTCATACCTGACAACCTTATATATATATATATATATATATATATATATATATATAGCAGCCTAACCCCCTGATTTAGTATTTGCATTTCGTTTCGCTATCAATATTAAAGAATACTAAACATGTCAAATGGTGATGTAGGTTTTTTAAATCATATGCGAATAACCTTAAAATATATACCTCTCAGATAAAAATTATATTGTATAGCATTAATAGATTTAACTATAAAGCAGGCTATGAAATTATTGTTCAAATCTCATACCGGACAACCTTATATATATATATATATATATATATATATATATATATATATATATATATATATATATTTGTTGTAATCTAACCCCTGATTTAGTACTTTCATTTCGTTTCGCTATCAATATTAAAGAACACTAAACATATCATGTGTGATCTATCTTGTTTGAGCACATTAGATTATATTATTTTAACTAAATTTTTACTATCACTTTGTTTTTATCTGAAAGTCAAATATATCTTACTACTCATCATGTATTTGAAAAGTAAATATTTATTATGTTTTAAAAATATTTCTTTAAAATTTTAAATTATTTAAATTTTAATAATATTCTTAAGTAATGTATATTTACTTTATTTTATTTTCTAAACTTATGATTTATAAATATCCTCACATTATCTCTAATTTATTTTTGTTATTCATATTTTAAATTTTTGATTTTATCTATTGGACTTGAGTTACGTGGACTTATCGATATTATGAATTTTCTTATCACAGTTTAAAAAAAATTATCATCTCAATTTAAATAAATTTTATCCTTTTTCTCTATGATAAAAAGGAATCTGAATTTTTATGTCTTCTCTATCTATTCTTATTTTTTATATTATATTATTCAATAAATTTAATATCTATTTCTACCGGTCATACTAATATAATATAGATAAAAATTAAATAACTTTCTCATCTCAAATTCAAATAATTTTTATCATTCTATTTCTTAAATTGGACCGCATGCCATGCTTTCAAACTTAATCTAAATACACTCAATTCAAATATTAATCATACAAAATATTTTCTTAATTTTTTGAACATATTAAATATAAATATTGGCAATATATGCATATAAAATATTTGTTTGTCCGATTTATCAATTAATATGACCTTATAAATAATTTGCATATTTTATGTAAGATCTTATTTAATGCTTGAATTTATTTAATTTTTAAACTCAATAAATATTTAATGTCTTAAGTAAATTTTAGTTTAATTTTATAGTTTAACTTACTCCAATGTATAAATAGTCATAAGTTATCTCAGTTTATGTATTTTTATATTTTATTTTTTCCTATTATAGTTTTTTAATTAATTTTTTACCTTCATATTTGTAGCTAATATAGAAAAAACAAATCTATGAGTGGATCAATATATATATATATATATATATATATATATATATATATATATATATATAATTAGATTTGTCTAATATCTATTTAGATTATGTATAAGATTCATTAAACTACTTCTATTAATTATGTTTCCATTTATAATTCCTAATTATTAATGTTGTCCTAAAATTGTCAAGTGGCTTTATTTTAGCTTGTCACTTGGCTTAACCACAATGAATACTACCTTCCTTTTAATATAAAATATAGATGTATTAAAAGGTAAGGACCGAACTACAATGTTATACTGTAACGACCCGACCAGTTGTTTTGAGAATTTAAGATCCTTTCGGTGGCGTAAGGTCTTGAACAACTTCACATTGTGTATATCGACTTGCGTGCGTGGTGGGATTCAGGTACCGGATGATCCAGAGTCGAATTAGAAGGAAAATTTTAGTTTTGGAAGTTTAAGCTGTGAGGTTTGACCGGAGGTTTGACTTTTGTGTAAACGGCCTCGGAATGAGTTTTGGGTAATGCCAACAGCTCCATATGGTGTTTCTAGACTTCGGCGCGCGTCCGGAATTAGTTTTGGAGGTCCGTAGAGTGATTTGAGGTAATTGGCGAAAGTTAAAATTTCGGCGATTGCGGCCGATAGGTGAAATTTTGATATCGGGCTCGGAATGGAATTCCAAAAGTGGCTGTAAGTCCGTAGCATCATTTATGACCTGTGAGTAAAATTTGAGGTCATTCGGACTAGTTTTGACGTGTTTCGGCATCGATTGTAGATTTTTGAAATTTCTTAAGTTCTTAGGCTTGAATCCATGCATAATCCTTGATTTTGATGTTATGTGACGTGGTTTGGAGGTTCGACTAAGTTCTAACGAGGTATTAGGACTGGTTGAGGTCCTGGGGGCCTCGGGTGTGTTTCAGATAGGTTTTGGGACATTTTCCCCCTATTTTGAACTGTTGTTTTCTGGTGTCTGAAAGACCTTCATCGCGATCGCAGTGCTTCTTTCGCGATCGCGATTCTTCTCTGCTGATCGCCTCAATTTCCTTCTCCACATTCGCGTGAAGGCCCTCGCGATCTCTTAGCTCTATGCTTTTCCTCATCGCGTTCGCATCCCCTCCCCCGCGTTCGTATATTAGAAATTAGGGGCTGGGGCCCGTTGGTTATTTCTTCTCCGCGTTCGCACCAAGTACCACGCGATCGCGTAGGCCTTTCCCTTACTCTTCTTTGATCGCATGCATAAGTTCGCGATCGCGTAGTGCATTTCTGGGCAGTAGCCATTTCCTTCTACGCGATCGCATCTCTCCTTCCGCGATCGCGATGCACAGATGCTTGGGCAGACAGAATATAATACAAAAATGAGGGTTAGACCATTTTATTCAAATCTTGACTTCTTGAGCTCGGTTTTTGGCGTTTTTAGGTGGTTTTTTTTTCATGAAATTCGATTGGGTAAGTGTTCTTCAACTAGAATAAAATATATTCCATGAATTAGTCGTTGTTTTTATCATTTAATTTGTGTTTTGAGTTGAGGAAAAGGTTGGTTTTGGAAGAAAATTTCTAAAATGAAAAATCGTGATTTGAGGGACCAAATGGTATCAGATTTTGATAAATTTTGTATAGTTGAACTCGTATAGGAATGGATTTCCGGATTTTGTAAAATTTGACGGGTTTCGAGGTGCGGGCCTGGGGCCGACATTTGGATCGATTTTTATATTTTTGTAAAGATTGAAACTTTATTATTCGAAATAGTTCCTTACAAGTTTATGTGTTTTTTGAAGTTGTTTTAGTTGATTTTGAGCCCTGAGTTATTTTCTCCTTAGAAGTTCATTTTAGAGTACCGAGTTATCGTCTTTGAGGTAAGTATCTTGCCTAACCTCGTGTGGGAGAATTACCCCTTAGGATTTGAGTCTTCTATATTGATTGTAGTCCGTGTACGCGAGGTGACGAGTGTGTGCTCGGATTTATTTGTAGAAGGTTGACCTTTTAGGGTTCTTAGGTCCTTATATTCACCTTGTATGAAGTTGTTCTTGATGCACTTGAGTTCTAAATTTCTAGTTTCACTCCTACCTGTTTGAATTAGAGCTAATTGCTTTAGGATTCACTATTATCGCCTACTTGACCCTGTTTTGACTTAACCAAAGGTTTTACCTCTTTATCGTCATTCTATATATTCATAGACTGCCTAAAATTAATTAAATTATTGAATATCTCTCATAATTGCTCAACCTCATAAGGGGTTTACACAACTTATATTTTAGTCGACTTGTCCTTACTTGGAATTATTTGACTTGTGTTGTCTTCTTATTGTTGACTCGAATTTGTGGATTTGTTGCTTGTCTTGTTTTTCCCCGGTCAAGTTGTTCTCCTTACACTTAGTATTCTTTACCATGATTAGTCCTTGTGAATGATGTTCTACTATTTTCTTGTGAATTGAAGTTCTTGTATTGACTTGTTCGCCGTACCTTGTGTCATTGTCATGATTTCTTTATATTTGATTTGTTGATGTACGAGTTTTTTGCCATGCTATAATTGTTGTCTTTGGTTGTTGCACTGCATATTTAAATTGGGGACTACAGACGTATGCTGGGAGATCCCCATATACTGCATATTTAAATTGGGGACTACAGACGTATTCTGGGAGATCCCCCTGTACTGCATATTTAAATTAGGGACTACAGACGTATTTTGGGAGATCCCCCCTCCTATACTGCATATTTAAATTGGGGACTACAGACGTATTCTGGGAGATCCCCCTGTACTGCATATTTAAATTAGGGACTACAGACGTATTTTGGGAGATCCCCCCTCCTATACTGCATATTTAAATTGGGGACTACAGACGTATTCTGGGAGATCCCCCCTGTACTGCATATTTAAATTGGGGACTACAGACATATTATAGGAGATCCCCCTGTACTGCATATTTAAATTGGGGATTACGGACATATTCTGGGAGATCCCCCCTGTACTGCATATTTACTTGGGACTACGGACGTATTCCGGGAGATCCTCCAGAGCATATTTACTTTGGGACTACAGACGTATTCCGTGAGATCCCCCAGCACTGCCTATTATTTTGGGACTACGAACGTATTTCGGGAGATCCTCTGTATTATGTGATGAATTCGGAACTACGGGACGGGATCCCGGTAGATTTTATCAAAGAAATTATGTTTGAAAGACAATTATTTGGAAAGTCCAATTTGAAAAAACAATTATCTTGAATAAACTATGTTTGAAGGACATTCCTTTGGAAAAGAATATTTGAAAAATATTTATGTTAGACAAAACTATGTTGAAGGATATCCCTTTGGAAAAGAATATTTGGAAAATGTTTATGTTGCAGAAAAATTATGTGTTAAGGACACTTTCTTTGGAAAAAATATATTTGAAAAGCTTTGATCTTGAAGAAAACTATGTCTGGGAGACATCTCTTGGGAAAATTATATTTCAAAAGAATTTCCCCTTTAAAAAGGATCTTACCTTAAAGTTTTCAATATAGAAAATTGCGGGTGAAAGTTTACACTCGAAGATTTGACCATTTTAATGGTATTTGTGGCCAAGGACTTGTGTGGAGACTAATGCAGTGTTGAGTTACTGCGTGTTCTTATTGTGTTGTGATTTCCGGACTTGGGTTATGTTCCCGTCCATCAATTCTGTATATTATTATGATGTTCCATCGTTATTTGTTGTATTTCCTTCCACATTGTAGTTGTTATGTTGTTATGTTGTTAACTATATTGTGTAGTCATTAAATAGATGCCATGTCATATTATCCCTATATTTATGCATGTTCAGTTTATTAGACCAGTGGGTGTCTTGACTAGTCCTCGTCACTACTTTACTCAAGTTAGTCTTGATACTTACCCCACCATTGTGGTGTGCTCATTCTACACTTTTGCACATTTTTGTGCAGGTCCAGGTACCAATCATTAGTAGCTGTGCGGGTTCTTGCTGAGGAGACTCGAGGAAAACCTGTCGTCGCGTTCGCAGGCTTCGGAGTCACCTTCCTATTATGTATTTACGTTGTTTTACTTACTTCTGAACAACTGTATTTAGAAGAGTTAGTAACTGTATAGAGCTTATGACTTGTACTACCGGTTTTGAAAAATTATAATTTTGTGAAGATCTCTATATCGAGACTGTTAAATCATCTTTATTTTACTGTTATTCTATAAACATTAGGCTTACCTAGTCCTTAAGATTAGATGCCATCACGATACCCAACAGAGGGAACTTTGGGTCGTGACATATACTTAGAACAAGGTGAGACGTGGGTTACAGACATGAGGCCAGGCTGTTCAAAACTGAACCGAATCGAACCGATCACTTATTGTATTATCGATATCGGACTATCGGGGTATTGTATGGTGAACGGATTGAGATTTTATAATTAATGGCTTAACGGTTTGGGGCTAAATTACTCAATTTTCTTATCGGGTAAATTGTTAACTCGTTAAGAATGTTTACATCTAAACTTTTACCTCTATGTATATAAAGTACTGTTGAAACCCTAAATGGATAAATTCTTAATTTCTATTTTCTAATTCTCAATTGTCTGCGGCCACTAGAGGTAGAGAAATCGTCATCGTCTTTCTCGTCTCTCTTGAACTGAAAACTGAAAAGTCGAAAAATCGAAATCTGAATGATTAATATATGTATGTATGTATGATTAGTCTTGATGGTATTGAAAATTTGGTTAATACGTGTATGACATTTGAGTAGTCTTGAAGACTCTTCAATTCAAAAATACCGTTTGATTAGATCTTAGATGGTATTAAAAATTTGGTATTGATTTGAAACTGTTTGGTATTGATTGAATGATTGTTCAAAAAATTTCTATTTGGTTTAACCGATAAGTCGTCCGATAATTGTTAATCCGATACCAATCCACATGTTGTCTTATTGGATGGCTAGCGTATTACTACATTCATAATCCGATAACCGTTAAACCGGATTGTTAAGCGTAATTATCCTTCTGATCCGCCCGATAAACACCCCTGCCTGAGACGTTATTGTACCTCCTAAGCCTTAAGAATAAAGTGAATCAATAAACATTATTTTAATACCATTCCTATAGTTTTGTATTTTCTC
This sequence comes from Nicotiana paniculata, assembly GCA_005239505.1. Taxonomy (NCBI): domain Eukaryota; kingdom Viridiplantae; phylum Streptophyta; class Magnoliopsida; order Solanales; family Solanaceae; genus Nicotiana; species Nicotiana paniculata. Next base: position 6,636 of record ML301303.1, read on the forward strand.
TTCAAATAATTAGATGATTATTAAGTTTGGATATGGTTGGAAAATTTCATTATGAGTTTATTTGATCACTTATCAAATGGTAACCTATTTTATGATTTAATACGCATGAAATGCACGCATGAGTTATTTTATGAGTTATATTCATTTATTTTCTTCTGTAGCTTATCCCAAATATTATGGGAAAGATTAATTATTTATGGAGCGACGGGTTTATCCTTTCCATCTTGTTTCTTTCAGAGATTATTGTTGAGAGTGAGCCCGTTAGTGAGCATCCTGTTATTCGTGAAAACCAAAGTATTATTTACTTCTTTCAATATTACTCCCTCCGCTCCATAATAAGTGATTTTTAGCTCTTTTTTTTTAGATCAAAATAAGTGATTTTTTCATATTTCAATAATGAATTAATTATTTTTTTCCTACATTGCCCTTTGAGTAAATAGTGTTGGAGTATGTGTTAGGAATGTTTATGTGAAGAGATAGTAAATGTTAATATGATCAATTTCATTGCTAATTAATGTTAATTTGTGGATTTCTTGTCTGTGTGAAAACCACCAAAAAATCACTTATTGTGAATGAGAGGGAGTATATCGGAACTATATATTCTAATGTCAAAGTTTTTGAACTATGAGATATTTGAGATGTTTTAGTTTTCATGAATTCATTGTAAACATAAACTTTAATTCATACCAGAATCTTAAACAAGATAATCTGACATATAATCGTCATAAAAAACGTACCTGAAGCGGAAGCCATTATCGTGAAGCGGAAGCGTTAATTGGTAAATTGGTTTCTCGCCCCTTGCCCTAGCTTTCATTACCGCCGTCTTTAGTGATGGAAGAGAGAATAGAAAAATATGGTAACCCTAATGGGTGGGGAGAGGACCAATTTATAGAAATTCTCACTTAATCTGGTACGTCCATCAAGTAACTAATCAGACAGATGCGATTTGATCATTAATTAAATATTAATTATGAGCCTTAAACCTATTGGGCCACATACACGTGAAAAAAATAAGGAATTTTTACATTCATATACACTATATGAAACTATATTACCCTTCCTACTCAAATTTTACTATAATTACATATTAGATACCCAATTACCATTTATGTACATTTTAAGAGAATTAATGATAATAATTAGTGTCCTAAAATCACTCTAACGGATCTTCCACTCCCCCCACATTTTTCTATCCACATACCACCCCTCCTCCTCCACGTATCTTGCACAAGAGAGCAACAATTCCACCATTGACAACCATGAAAAATCTTTGAAGCTTTGAATTCGAATTTGGATTTTCAAAAAATATTATTTGTTTGAATTGAGTGTTGTTGCAAAGAATTGAGAATTTTCTCTATGTCTCTCTCTATCTCTCAATCTCTAATTTCAGTAATGTAATGAATAGGAAAAAAGAGCAGCAATTCCACCATTGACAGCCATTAAAAAGCTTTGAAGCTTTGAATTCGAATTTGGAGTTTCAAAAATATTATTTGTTTGGATTGGATGTTGTTGCAAATAATTGAAAATATGGTTTGGAGTTCATATCTCAGTTTTAAGAGTGTTTTGGTGAAGATTAGACTTGACTTTTGCTGAATTTCAGATTGAAACTCGAAGAAGAAGAAAAAGAAGAAGAAGAAGACGTGATATACATTATGTTTACGAAATTGTAAAAACAATTATATTCTGTTGTTTATATATATATATATATATAATTTAATTATTGTATGAAAGTTGAACAATATTGTATAAATGTTATATTTAAGTTGTATGATATTGTAGTTGTATATAACTGAGTAGAAATAATGTATGAAAATTGTAGATAAGTTGTATATAAGTTGTAGATAAGTTGTATAACATATAATTAGTTGTATGAAATTTATTTTTACTATGTATAAATCAGATACAAAATATACAAAAGACATATTATATAAATTTTGTATTTAAGTTGTATGTTATTGTAGTTGTATTTAACTGGATAGAAATAATATGTGAAAATTGTAGATAAATTGTATAATATATCATTAGTTGTATGAAATTTATTTTTACTATATATAAGCCAGATATAAAATATACAAAAGACATATTATATAAATTTTTATAAAATTTATATTTATGGTACTTAACTATTACGTGATGATTGAATTTTTAGTCACTCTGAATTAAGTTTGGGCAGTTTATGCCTCCCTCCGAATTAAGGAATGCTTTAGTCGCTATCCGTTGGTCCACTGATTAACTTCTCAAGACTGTCTTGTCTCTCAACCCAATCGCAATTTTGACCAGGTTTGCTAATTAGTAAACTTTTTTGCTTTTGATGGGACTAAACGAACACCATTCATTTCTATCAAAATTCAGACTTTTTTTTGTGCTCAATTATCTGTATGTAAAATTATTAATTCACCGGTTTATGCCTCCAGGCTCCAGCTTGGATGAAGGAAGGGTATATGGGACCACGTATTTCAAGAAGTTTTGATAGATTGGTGAAAGTGATATAAGCACCGGATCCAACGAATTTCTTCAGAAATGAACAGAGTATCCCTATCACCAAATCATATGCTTCCGATTTTGGAGAGAACAGGGGGGAGAGAAGAGAAAAAAGGAAAATGGTGTAATTAAACCCTTGATTGAAAATACAAATAATGGATTGGGAGCCTTTTAAGGTGGATTGTACATATTTTATAAACAAAACTTGTTTATGCCGGGTAATTACCTAAACATGGACATTTAGGATAATAAAGTTTCCAATAGTGTATAAGAATGAAAAAATCTCAAAAAATAACTTACATTCTCCCACATGGACCAATAATCACATAATGTTAATATTTAATATAGTAACATTAGTTGCACATAAACAAATCTCTTCTATAATGTCCATCATAAATACCACAATATGATAAACTAGTAAATGTGAGTTATGGTGGTTATATGTAATTTGTCTACATATTCCCTCCATATACTACAACATTAATAATTTATCGTATCAGGTTCATAAGCTATAAAATATTATGATCCACAATAATGTCTCATTGAGACTTATCCTGTAATATCTCAAAACAATAATGTGTACACCATTATGAGAAACAGGAAATCACTAATGCATATCAGAAACACACAAATGAGCTCAGAGTGTCAAAACATCATAAATATGTCAATCATAAATACAGCCAAGACCCATTTTATGTACATGTTCTTTAAATATCTTTGGTTGTAAACCTTTTGTTAACGGATCTGCATGTAACGACCCGACCGGTCGTTTTGAGAATTTGCATTTCGTTCGGCTATTTGAGGGCATAAGTAGCTCCATATGATGTATTATGAATTATGTGAATCATCGATTTTAGTTTTCAGGTTATTCGGAATTAATTTAGAAGAATGATTCCCAACTAGAAGCTTTAAATTGGAAACGTTTGACCAAGTTTGACTTTTTGAGAACTTGACCCTGAACGGAGTTTTAATGGTTCTGTTAGGTCCGGATAATAATTTTGTACTCGGGCGTATGTTCGGATTTGCATTTGGATGTTCCTAGAAGATTTCGGCACTAATTGGCGAAAATCGGAGATTTGAAGGTTTGGGAAGTTCATAAGCTTGATCGGAAGTAGACTTTGAAGATATCGGATTCGGATTGTGGTTACGAGAGTTGGAACCGATTCGTCATGTCATTTGGGACTTGTGTGCAAATTTTGAGTTCATTCCGAGATGATTTGATATGTTTTGGCGCGTGAATTGGAAATTTGAAAGTTCAAAGTTCGATGGGTTCTAATTGAGGTGTGATTCGTCGCATCGATGTTGTTACGTGTGTTTTGAGGCCTCGAGTAAGTCTGTTTTATGTTATGGGACTTGTTGGTATGTTTGGATGTGGTCCCGAGGAGGCTCGGGCGTGTTTCGAATTGATTTCGGATCATTTTGTCACGACCCCAAAACACCCGTCGTGATGGCGCCTGTAGTGTAATCAGGCAAGCCAGACATTTTTGTTGAAATAAGAGTTGTTTTTCAGAAGGATTTTAAATTCAGTAGAAAAAGTATCAACAATAATCCATTTAAAAGTTTAACACCATCAAAACATCATTTAAAAACCAAACCCAGATCTGGTGTCACCAAATCATGAGCTACTACAAGGTAAGAGTGCCGAAGTACAAAATAGACAACATAATCTGAAATAATATAAATGTGACAGGAGGATAAAAAAGGAGAAATCAAGGTTGCGACCGCCAGCTGTTACCTCGAAGACTCCAGGGATCTCTGTCAACCAATCAACCACTGCTACCCGGCCTTGATGAACCTGGATCTGCACACAAGGTGCAGGGGGTAACGTGAGTATACCAACTCAGAATTAACGAACCTAAACTACAGGCTGAGAATTAGTGACGGACTAAACCTCAATAGTTGTAATGAAAACAATACACAGAATTTAGGCATGGATAAGTAACCCATGTATATCTCAGTACTCTACATGACGATGTATCAACAAAGTGGAAATGCACATAGTGCTCACAGCTCTCACACAGAAGTCCACTCAGTATTGTATATGGCTCTCAGGCCCAGGGAAAATCCATCCCGGAATATGCATAAACACCGGTGACCGTAGTCACTCATTACTGAGGAAAAGGGCAATCTAGTCCCCACGGAAAAGATCCATCTCCGGAATACAACACTCGGACAAGATCCATGTCCAGGGACGATCCATGTCCAGGGAAGATCCACCCCTCAATATCAATGCGCTCACTAGGGTGTAAAGACTCCGGAGGGGCTCCTATTGGCCCAAGCGTTATATCAAGCCAACGAAGGCATGATCAGAGTATCGATGCGGTGTGCAGTCCGATCTCATAACTGTCTCAATAACAGTCTCTCGGCCTCACTCAGTCATTACTCTCCTGTCTCGCTCACATGGGCTCACAGATGCATGAACTAGCCCGAAACAATGATAAATATATAAAATCAATAATTACCGAGATTGAGGCATGAAATGATATGCTAAGACATGACTGAGTATACAAAATCAAATAAACACATAAGGAGACAGCAATATACGACCACTCGGGTCTCAGCATTTTCGGCGTGAAGCCCTAACATTTGACTTAGCATGATTTCTAGCATGTTCACATTAACCACATCAATAAAAGTGCGAATATCAATCTGAAATAGCTACTAGACAGTGCCATGGGATGAGCCACGCCACAAATCACCCGGTGTACGCCCACACGCCCGTCACTTAGCATGTGCATCACCTAAATTATAATCATATAGCATATAGTTCGGGGTTTCGAACCCTCACAACCAAGTTTGGAAACGTTACTTACCTCAAAATCGGCTAAAATCCTAGCCCTCAATGCCTTTGCCTCTAGACTCGGCCGCCGATTGCTCCAAATCTACCAAAAATCGGATTTATATGATTAATATATGCTAAGGAACGAAGCCCACTCGAAAATTATCAAATTCAGCCAAGAATCCCGAAATTGGCCGAACCCGACCCCTAGGCCCACGTCTCGAAATTCGATAAAAATTACATCACAAGAATTCTCATCCTCCCATGAGTCTATAAATACTAAGAACATCAAAATCGGACCTCAAATGACCCCTCAAATCCCCAAATTTTACCTCTCCAATATCAAGCCCTAACTTCCCAATTTTGCACCCTAAATCTCATACATTTCATGATTAAACCACTGAAAATCAATGTAGAATCGAGTTTTAGGTTCAAGAAACTCACGTCTATGGAAACCCCCTTGATTCCCTCTTCAAAACCCTCTAAAAAGCTTCAACCGCAGATAAAAATGGTAACCCAAAATTCGCATAGTTCACCTTATATACTTTCTGCCCCGGCATCTCGCACCTGCGGCCCATTTTTCCGCATCTGCGGTCCAGACCACCGCATCTGCGATTTTTCATTAATGGCCCAATTCCCGCATCTGCGGACCAGGCGTCGCACCTGCGGTCCCACAGATGCATCCAAATAACCGCATCTGTGATTTTTCTCCTGAGGGCCCAACTCCGCACCTGCGATCCCCTTTATCGCTTCTGCGGTCTTGCACCTGCGATTCCCTAACCGCAGGTGCGGTTATGACAGAACCAGCAGCTTCAACTGCATTTTCCATCTTCCAAACTTTTTGATAGCTATCCGAAGTCATCCCGAGGCCCCCGAGACCTCAACCAAAAATACGAACATGTCATAAATGATTACCCGGACTTAGTCGAACCCTCGGAACACGCAAAATAACACTGAAACATCAAATCAATCCATGATTCAAGCCTAAGAATTTCAAACTTTTCCAAAAAATCACCAACGATGTTGAAACTACCCAAAACTCGTCCAAATGACCTGGAAATTTTCACACATATCCAAAATGACGCTACTAACCTGCTCCAACTTTCGGAATTCCATTCCAACCCCGATAGCTGATTTTCCACTGCCGACTGAAAATTGCCATAAACTCAATTTCGCCAATTCAAGCCTAATTCTACTCCGAACCTCTAAACCACATTTCGAACACATTTCTAAGTCCAAAATCACCTAACGAAGCTATCCGAGTCCAAAAATCCATATTCCGAGGTCTTTTACCTAATAGTCAACTTCCGGCTGACTTTTCTAACTATAAAGATAACTTAAGAGACTAAGTGTCTCATTTCCCACCACGACCGCTCTGAACCTGAATCAACCAACCCAACACATCATAAATAGGCTAAGAAACACATGACAAAGAATAAACAGGGAAAACAAGGCTAATCTAATGAAACGACCATCCGGGTCGTTACATTCTCCCTCTCTTAAACAAACGTTCGTCCTCGAATGGGTCTAGAAACATACCTGGATCCTCAAATAAGTGAGGATATCTGCTCATCATCTCCCGCTCAGTCTCCCAATGGCCTCCTCTACCGGCTGCCCTCTCCACTGTACCTTTATTGAAGCTATCTCCTTAGACCTCAACCTTCTGACCTGTCGAACCAAAATAGTCACTGGCTCTACCTCATATGACATATCACCCTCAAGTTGAACCGTTCTGAATTCCAAAACATGAGATGGGTCACCAACATACTTCTGAATCATGGAAACAAGAAACACCAGATGAACACTTGATAAGCTGGGCGGCAAAGCAAGTCTATAAGCCACCTCTCCAACCTTCTAAAGCACCTTAAAAGGCCCAATGAACCGGGGACTAAACTTGCCCCTCTTCCCGACTGCATAACGCCCTTCATGGGTGACACCTTCAGTAGCACCTTCTCCCCAGCCATGAAAGACACATCCCGGACCTTCCGGTCCGCATAACTCTTTTGCCTAGACTGCACCGTGCGAAGCCTGCTGAATCAACTTCGTATCCAACGCATCCTGTACCAAGTCTGTGCCCAATAGCCTAGCCTCGCCCGGCTCGAACCAACCAACCGGAGATCTACACCTCCTACCATATAAAGCCTCGTATAGGGCTATCTGGATACTCGACTGGTAATTATTATTATATGCAAACTCCGCGAGTGGCAGAAACTGGTCCCATGAACCCCCAAAGTCAATGACACAAGCACGAAACATTTCCTCCAGAATCTGAATAGTGCGCTCTGACTGACCGTCAGTCTGAGGATGAAATGTTGTGCTCAACTCGACCTGAGTACCCAACTCTCTCTGCACGTCCCTCCAAAACTAAGATGTGAACTGAGTATCTCTGTCAGAAATGATAGAAACTGGAATCATGCAACTGAACAATCTCCCTAACATAAATCTCAGCTAACCGCTCCGAAGAATATATAGTACCAACATGAATGAAGTGCGCGGACTTGGTCAACCGATCCACAATGAACCATATATCATGGAACCTTCTCGAAGTCCGTGGGAACCCAACTACAAAGTCCATGGTGATCCGCTCCCACTTCCACTCCGGAATATCCAACCTATGATGCAATCCACCTGGCCTCTGGTGCTCATACTTGACATGCTGACAGTTGAGACACCGAGCTACAAACTCAACAATATCCTTCTTCATCCGCCTCCACTAATAATGCAGCCTTAGATCCTCATACATCTTCGCGGCACCCGGATGGATGGAATACCGCGAGCTACGGGCCTCTGCTAGAATCAACTCTCGAAGCCCATCCATATTGGGAACACAAATCCGACCCTGTATCCTCATAACCCCATCATCACCAATAACTACATCCCTGACATCACCTCATCAGACCCTGTCCTGAAGAACGAGCAAGTGTGGGTCATCATAATGGCGCTCTCTGATCCAGTCATAAAGAGAAGACCTGGAAGCTACATGAGCTAATACCCAACGGGGCCCTGATAGATCCAATCTCACCAACTGGCCTGCTAAGGCCTGAACATCAAGCACTAATGGTCTCTTTGCTGCTGGAAGATATGCTAGACTCCCCAAACTTTCTGCTCTGCGACTCAAGGCATCGGCACTACATTGGCTTTCCCCGGATGGTATAAAATAGTGATATCATAGTCCTTGAGAATCTCCAACCATCTCCTCTAATGCAAATTCAGATCCTTCTACCTAAACAGATGCTGCAGACTACGATGGTCAATGAAGACCTCACAATGCACTCCATACAGATAATGACGCCAAATCTTCAAGGCGTGAATAATGGCTGCTAGCTCGAGATCATGCACTTGGTAATTCTTCTCATGAGTCTTCAAATGGCGCAAGGCGTAGTCAATCACTCTACCCTCCTGCATCAAAACACAACTGATGCCTATCATCGATGCATCACAATATACGGTATAAGAACCCGAAGCTGATGGCAATACTAACACTGGAGCTGAGGTCAATACAGTCTTGAGCTTCTGAAAGATCTCCTCACACTCGTCTGACCACCTGAACGAAGCACGCTTCTGGGTCAATTTGGTCAAGGGCGAAGCAATAGAAGAAAACCCCTCCACAAAGCGACAGTAATATCCCGCCAAACCAAGGAAGCTCCTAATCTCCATAGATGAGGACGGTCTAGGCCAACTCTGCACCGCCTCTATCTTCTTCGGATCAACCTGAATACCTTCACTGGACATCACGTGCCCCAAGAAAGCTACCGAGCCAAGCCAAAATTCACACTTGGAGAACTTTGCATAAAGCTTCTCCTCCCTCAATTTCTGTAAAACAACTCTCAAATGCTGCGCGTGCTCCTCCTGGCTACGAGAATATACCAGGATGTCATCAATGAACATAATAACAAAAGAATCCAAGTACGACTGAAACACGATTTTCATCAAATGCATGAACGCTTCTGGGGCATTGGTCAGCCCAAAAGACATCACTATAAACTCATAGTGACCATAACGAGTCCTGAAAGTTGTCTTGGGAATATCAGAATCCTGAATCTTCAACTGATGATACCCAGATCTCAAATCAATCTTAGAGAACACCCTGGCTCCCTGAAGTTGGTCAAAAAAATCATCAATACGAGGCAAGGGATACTTATTCTTGACGGTAACCTTGTTCAACTGCCTGTAGTCAATACACAAATTCTTGACGTTAACCTTGTTCAACTTCCTGTAGTCAATACACATTCTCATGGAACCATCTTTCTTCTTTACAAACAACACCGGCGCACCCAAGGTGACACACTAGTCCGAATGAACCCTTTATCTAGGAGTTCCTGAAGTTGCTCTTTCAATTCCTTCAACTCTGCCAGTTCCATACGATATGGTGGATTAGAAATAGGCTGGGTGCCCAGCACCAAAGTCAATATCCCTGTCAGGTGGCATGCCTGGCATGTCAGCAGGAAACACATCCAGAAAATCACGGACCACAGGAACAGAATCAATAGTGGTAGTCTCAACACTGACATCCCTCACAAAAGCCAAATATGATAAATACCCTTTTTCTACCATACGCCGAGCCTTCAGATAAGAAATCACCCTACTAGGCACATACTCAACAGAACCTCTCCACTCAACCCTAAAAAATCCTGGCATCTCTAAGGTCACGGTCTTAGCGTGATAATCTAGAACAGCATGGCACGGAGACAGCCAATCCATGCCCAACATCACATCAAAGTCAACCATTCTAAGCAATAACAGATCCACTCGGGTCTCCAAACCCCCAATAGATATCCCACACGACCGATACACATGGTCCACAACAATAGTATCACCCACCGGGGTCGACACATGAACAGATGTAACTAAGGACTCACGAGGCATATCCAGAAAATGAGCAAAGTATGATGAAACATAAGAATACATGGAACCTAGATCAAATAAGACCAAAGCATATCGGTAACATACTGAAACAATACCTGTAATCACTATATCTGAGGCCATAACATCTGGTATGGCTGGAAGTGCATAAAATCAAGCTTGACCTCCACCTGATCGACCTCCCCCTCTAGGGCGGCCTCTAGCTGACTGGCCCCCGCCCCTAGCTGCCTGGGCGGGTGGTGAAGTAACATGTGTTGAAACTGAAGGCTGGCTCCTTTGCTGGAATGAACCACCCGAAAGACGGGGACAAAACCTCTTGATATGACCCGAATCACCACACTCAAAGCTACCCCTCTCAGCAAATGACGGTGGGGACTGAAGGGAACCCCTAGAACCAGAATAACCACTTGAAGAACCATGCGCCAAGGAACCCTGAACTGATGGTGGTCGATATGAACTTTGGACTAGAAGAGCACTGAATGAGGAACGACCCGGATGAGAGCTGCGGGGACCATGCCCCGATGATGCACCACTGTAGGTTGTGCGGACTGGCGGAGGAGGCCTAAATGAATGACCTCTGCTATGCTAAGACTGACCTCCTGAATGAACACCACCAAAACTACCAGACCCTCGAGGCCTCTTGGCCTCCCTCTCGACTCGCTCCTGGCGGTGAACTGACTCAATCTCTTTGGAAATGTTAACCACCTCCTCAAAAGAAGTGCTAGATACCCTCTCCCTAGTTAGAAAAATCCGAAGCTGATAAGTGAGGCCATCAATGAACCTCCTGATCCTCTCCCAATCCGTGGGAATTAGCCAAATAGAATGACAGGCCAACTCAGAGAACCTCATCTCATAATGCGTCACGGTCATGTCCCCCTGACGCAACTGCTCGAACTCCTTGCGGGACTACGGTATATACTTATCCAGGAAAATAATGGAGAACTGACGCCAGGTAAGGGGCACTGCATCAAAAAATCTACGCCTCTCATCGTCCTCCCACCAAGCGAGTGCATCTCCTGAGAACTAGAAGGTAGTAAATGGGACCCCACTGGCCTCCAATATCCCTGCTGTACGAAGAATCCTCTAACACTCCCTGGGCATCCTCGCCCTCAGTACCACTAAAGTCGGAGGCTGAAGTCTACTAAATCTCTCCAATCTGCACTGCTCATCATTCGCCAAAGCTGGGACCACAAAGTCCTGGGCTGGGGCAACCAGCTGGGCTGGAGCTGCCCCCGGTGTCTGAAGCCCCTAGGTAACCTGCTCAGGTGTTTGAGCAGCTGGAGTCTGAGTGCCTCCCTCGGCATGAGAAGTAGCGGCAGTAGTAGACATAGTGATTGCATGTACAAGACTGGTTCACACCGTCAAAATCTAAGCTAGGGTCTCCTGAAGACCCGTAATCACAATAGGCACTGCCAGTGCCTGAGCCGGTCTCGCTGGAACATCTGCAGCGGGGACTTGATCCTGAACAATAGGAGGGTCCACAGGTACTACCCTGGCTGCTGTGCGGGCTACACCCCTCCCTCTGCCACAGCCTCGACCGCAACCTCGACCTCTCGCTGGTCTAGATGGTGTCTGGTCACTCTGATCAGTAGCGCGAGTTCTCACCATTTGTGAGAGAATGAAAACAATAGAAGTTTAGTTCCAGAAATCAACAGATTCGCACGACAGAATTCAAGAATGTGAGATTTTTCCTAAGGGTTCTGTAGCCTCTCGAAGATAAGTACAGACGTCTCCATACCGATCCGTAAGGCTCTACTAAACCTCCTCATAACTGGTGAGACCTACATAACCTAGAGCTCTGATACAAACTTTTCACGACCCAAAACACCTGTCGTGATGGCACCGGTAGTGGAATCAGGCAAGCCACACATTTTTGTTGAAATATGATTCGTTTTTCAGAAGGATTTTAAATTAAGTAGCAAAGTATCAAAAATAATCCATTTAAAAGTTTAACATCATCAAAACATTATTTAAAAACAAAACCCAGATCTGGTGTCACCGAATCATGAGCTACTACAAGGTAAGAGTGCCGGAGTAAAAAATAGACAACATAGTCTGAAATAATATAAATGCGATAGGAGGATAAAGAAGGAGAAATAGAGGCTACGATCGCCAGCTGCTACCTCGAAGACTCCAGAGATCTCTATCAACCAATCAACCACTTCTACCCTGCCTCGATGAGCGTGGATCCGCACACAAGGTGCAGGGGGTAACGTGAGTACACCAACTCAGAAGGCACGAACCCAAACTACAGGCTGAGAGGTAGTGACGGACTAAACCTCAATAATTGTAATGAAAATAGTACACAGAATTTAGGCATGCTCACATTTTCAACAGGTAATGAAAACAGAATATGACCGATATGATAAGTAACCCAAGTTTATCTCAGTACTCTAAATGCCGATGTATCAGCATTGTGGAAATGCACATAGTGCTCACAGCTCTCACACAGAAGTCCACTCAGTACTGTATATGGCTCTCAGGCCCAGGGAAAATCCATCCTGGAATTTGCAAAAACACCGGTGACCGTACTCACTCAGTACTGAGGAAAAGGCCAATCCAGTCCCTATGGAGAAGATCTATCTCCGGAATACAACACTCGGATAAGATCCATGTCCAGGGACGATCCATCCCTTACATATAATTAACTTCGGACAAGATCCATGTCAAGAAGATCCGTCCCTCAATATCAATGCGCTCACTGGGGGTGTAAAGACTCCAGAAGGGTTCCTATTGACCCAAGTGCTATATCAAGCCAGCGAAGGCATGATCAGAGTATCGTTGCGGTTTGCAGTCCGATCTCATAATTGTCTCAATAACAGGATCTCAGCCTCACTCAGTCATTACTCTCCAATCTCGCTCACATGGGCTCACATATGCATGAACTAGCCCGTAACAATGATAAATATATAAAATCAATAATTATCGAGACTGAGGCATGAAATGATATGCTAAGACAGGACTGAGTATACAAAATCAAATAAACACATAAGGAGACAACAATATACGACCACTCGGGTCTCAGCATTTTCTGCGTGAAGCCCTAGCATTTGACTTAGCATGATTTCTAGTATGTCCACATTAACCACATCAATAAAAGTGCGGATATCAATCCGAAATAGCTACTAGATGGTTCCATAGGATGATCCAGGACACAAATCACTTGGTGTACGCCCGCACGCCCGTCACTTGGCATGTGTGTCACCTAAATTATAATAATATAGCATATAGTTCAGGGTTTCGAACCCTCAGAACCAAGTTTGGAAACGTTACTTACCCCAAAACCGGCTAAAATCCTATCCCTCAATGCCTTTGCCTCTAGACTCGGCCTCAGATTGTTCCAAATCTACCAAAAATCAGATTTATATGATTAATATATGCTAAGGAACGAAGCCCACTCGAAAATTATCAAATTCAACCAAGAATCTCGAAATTGGCAAAATCCGACCCCCGGGCCCACGTCTCAGAATTCGATAAAAATTACATCACAAGAATCCTCATCCTCATCCTCCCACGAGTCTATACATACCAAGAACATCAAAATCGGACCTCAAATGACCCCTAAAATCCCCAAATTTTACCTCTCCAATATCAAGCTCTAACTTCCCAATTTTGCACCCTAAATCTCATACATTTCATGATTAAACCATTGAAAATCAACATAACATCGAGTTTTAGGTTCAAGAAACTCACCTCAATGGAAATCCCCTTGATTCCCTCTTCAAAACCCCCTAAAAAGCTTCAACCCTGGATAAAAATGGTGGAAGATAACCCAAAATTCGCGAAGTCCACCTTATATACTTTCTACCCTCGCATCTCGCACCTGCGGTCCATTTTTACGCATTTGCGGTCTAGACCACCGCATCTGCGGTTTTTCATTAATGGCCCAATTCCCGCATCAGCGGACCAGGTGTCGCACTTGCAGTCCCGCAGATGCGTCCAAATAACCGCATTTGTGGGTTTTCTCCTGAGGGCCCAATGCCGCACCTGCGATCCGCTTTATTGCTTCTGTGGTCTCGCATCTGCAGTTCCCTAACCGCAGGTACGGTTATGACAGAACCAGCAGCTTCAGCTGCATTTTTCATCTTCCAAACTTTCCGATAGTTATCCGAACTCATCCCGAGGCCCCCGGGACCTCAACCAAAAATACAAACATGTCATAAATGATTCCCCGGACTTAGTCGAATCCTCGGAACACCCAAAATAACACTGAAACATCAAATCAACCCATGATTCAAGCCTAAGGATTTCAAACTTTTCCAAAAAATCACCAACGATGCCGAAACTACCCAAAGCTCGTCCGAATGACCTAAAATTTTGCACTCACATCCAAAATGACGCAACGAACCTGCTCCAACTTTCAAAATTCCATTCCGACCCCGATACCTGATTTTCCACTATCGACAGAAAATTGCCAAAAACTCAATTTCGCGAATTCAAGCCTAATTCTACTCCGGGTCTCTAAATCACATTCAGAAAACACTCCTAAGTCCCAAATCACCTAACGAAGCTATCCGAGCCCAAAATCCACATTCCGAGGTCTTTTACCTAGTAGTCAACTTTCGGTTGACTTTTCTAACTATAAAGCCAACTTAAGAGACTAAGTGTCTCATTTCCCACCACGACCGCTCCAAACCTGAACCAACCGACCCAACACATCATAAATACGATAAGCAACACATGACAAAGCATAAACAGGGAAAACATGGCTAATATAATGGAACGACCGACCGGGTCATTACACATTTCTCCTTTATTTTTCACTGTTGTGGTGCTGCTGATATCTGGTGTCGCATTTCTTCTTCGCGATCACAGACTTAGCGGTACGATCGCGTAAGGGAAAAGTAGCGCAGGCTAATTCTTCTTCTTCACATTCGCAAGTGATGGTCTGCGTTAGCATTATGTTTGGGTCTGAGCTGAGGCAGTGTTGGTTATCTCTTTGCGTTCGCGAGGTTCGTTCCGTGAATGCGTAGTTCAGTCGGCTGTGTATAACGCGATCATGAGAGGACTTATGTGATTGCATAGGGCATTATTCAGGAGCAGTCTCGGACGTGATTCGTATGTGATGCTCTTATCGCATTGGGTGCTTGATTCCTTAGCTTGTTTTTCTTCTTCGCGATCGTGATGGTACTTTCGCGATCGTGATGGATTAAGTTTCCCAGTGGTTATAAAGTACTTTACTTCGAGGGTTTCTGTCATTTTTGCATTTTTAGAGCTATGGAGCTCGGATTGAAGCGACTCTTGAAGCAATTTTCACCATATGAAGTGGGGTAAGTTTTCTCTGCTCGATTTTGATTATATTTCGTGAATCTATCTTTGATTTTAGTTTTTGATTGATGGTTTCTAAGGAGGAAATTGGGGTGTCGGCCTAAAGTTTCATAATATAAATTTTTGAGTTTTGAAAATTGAATTGGAGTCGGATTTGCGTGAAACTAATATGGTTAGACTCGAAATTGAATGAGTTGTCAAATTTTGTGAGTTTTGTCGAGTTCCGAGGTGCGGGCCCGATTTGGGATTTTTGGCCGATTTTGGGCTTTGATTCAAAATTCGATCTTTTATGATCAGAATTGGTTCCGTTAGTATTGTTTGATGTATTTGGATTGTTTTTACTCAGTTTTGAGTCGTTCGGAGGTTGGAACATGCAGGATGGCATCTTGGAGCATCGCTTAGCTTGCTCGGTATGTGTATTGGCTCATTCGAGGTAAGTAACTCTTCTAAACTTAGTGTTGAGGGTATAACACCCCGCAATACGTGTTATGTGATTGGTATTGATGTGACGCACATGCTAGGTGACGGGCGTGTGGGCGTGCACCCTGTGAATTGGGGACTCGGTTGTTCCCATGGCACTGTATAGTGGCCCTATTTTGTTGATATTTGTGTTTCCACCATGTGATAAGTGTCTAAGTTGTCAATCATGCTAAATATCATGTTTAGGCTTTATGTTGATATTTTTGGGACCCATAGTGGTCGTTTTTTTACCGTCATCTCACTGATTACATTGATATTTTGTACTCAGTCATATTTATGCATTCATACCATATCTCAGTCTCAGTGTTGTTTATTGATACATCAATCATTGTAGTCGGGCCAGTTTCATGACATTGTGAGCCCGAGAGTCAGACTGGAGAGATTGATGGCTGAGTGAGGCTGAGAGCCTGATTGTGAGTGACAATTATGGGATCGGGCTGCACGCCACAACATGTTATATTGATTTAAGCCTTGATCTGGCTTATGACAACGCTTGGGCTGTAGGAGCCCCTCCGGAGTCTTTACACTCCCCCAGTGAGCGCAGTTGATTATCTTTCCTGGACATGGATCTTGCCCGAAGCATTATATACTTGGAGATGGATCTTCTCCATGGGGCTGGATTGGCCTTCCTCGGTACTGAGTGATTGATGATAAGTGATGTATATACTCCAGGATGGATCTTCCCTGGGTCGTATGGGCCATATAAAGTACCGAGTAGTTGAGAATTGATGAGTGGAAAGAGTGAGATAGTAATACTGACTACTCTGAGAGTGTGAGTACATGATTCATCTCTGGGATACATGGCACTAGCATGCATACATGACATACATGCATATAGATGCATTTTTTTCTCAGGTTGTACGATATCACGTCATTTCATGATTTTTACACACATTTATATGTGGGCATAGAGAGGGATTTTATACTCGTTATTTGGAAAGAAAAATGAAACTTCTAGATTATCGATGAAAGGATCACAGTTTTCAAACTTACCTGTATTTTGGCATTTTTAGCTAAAGAATTGAATTTTTAATAAGATACTTGAAAAACATATCTATTTTTCTGGAACTATGAACGAGTTGAGTATTTTTACTACTGATTTAAACCTTTTGTCACGACCCAAAATCCATAAGGTCGTGATGGCGCCGAACAACACTGTCAGGCAAGCCAATCATTAAATGGTTAAATTAAATTTCCTATTTTAGCATTTTTGAAATTATTACCTTTCACTTTATTACATAATAATTGAATATAATCCTCTAAGTAAATACGACAGCTTAATATTCCATTTTTCATCCCAAACACATCCCAGAACCCGGTGTCACAAGTGCATGAGCAAATTCTAAGAATTTCACAAATACTACAAAGCTTGTCCGAAATACAAATTAGACAAGGAATTTAAAATGAAAATAAATACAATATGAGGGAGACTCTGTCGGCTGCGGGTCGTCTCCGGATGATGCAACTCACCTAAGTCTCCAAGTCGGCCACGTTGCTGTGAAAGTACCTGAGCAATAAAAATCCACAGCAAGTGTAGCATGAGTATGAAAACAACGTGTACTCAGTAAGTATCCCGCCTAACCTCAGAGAGGTAGTGACGAGACGTCGAATTTGACACTTGCTATAAGTCAGTTTAGTATAATCAAGTGAGATGCTAAGCATGAGTATCATAGGCAAATTTAATAATAATTAGGGATAAGAAATATCAACTTCTTTCACATTCAACACATTAAATCTTCGTCAGTTGGAAATTTCGCAACTTTTTAGGCCAATAAACAATAATAATTACAGGAAATACGCAACAATTATCATGCGCAAGAAAATTCCGAGGGTCGAATGGCGCGGACCAACAATAATAAAATGTGCACTACCGAGGGTCGAACGGCCCGAACCATAGATGCATCTATTTGCCCCACTCGCGAATAGAACATGCGACATGGTTAACATAATACAAGGTCTACCCCGCTCGCAAATCATACCTGCGACTCGAGTCCCCAAAACATAAATACAGGGTCATCCTGCTCACGAATCATACATGCGACTCAGGCACCCAAAGTTACACATATTCACACCAATAAACCACATTTTTATCAGGAATAGTAGGTGTTCAATGAAGTGATAAAATTCCCCTTTTAATAAATATGAGAATAGTATTTAAAACCTTTCTGGAGATTTACTTGCCAATTTCAACAGGGTTCCAAATTCTATAGATTTATTTGAAACACAATTATCCAAGGAAGAATCAATTCTCCTTCTAGGTGATTAAGAAAATTAAACTCTATCCTTCTCAGATATTTAGATACTAATTGAAAGCATCACATGACATTTTATTGACAAGGTCACAAGTACAACAAGTAAAGCATGCTAGTGAGTCCTAGACTACCCGGACATGGCATAATAGTAGCTACGCACGGACTCCCGTCACCACGTGCGAGCCCCCGCAAATAATAGCATGCATTCATTTAGTTCACCTATGGGGACAATTCCCCCTCACAAAATTAGAAAGGAGACTTACCTCGCTCCGAAATTCCATAACCGGCTTCCAAGCCCTTCCGACGACTCCAATTGATGCACAACACCCCAAAACTATTCAAATAACGGGCAAACCAATAAAATTCACTCTAATATTTGTAACAATTCAAATTATATAAGTTTCCAATTCCGCTCGAAAAGTTGACCAAAACGCCCTCGGAATTTTTCGAAGATAAATTCTACTCATAGCTTTACTAACTCAATTATACAATTTACTCTAATTTTCATGCTCAGATTCATGGTAAAAGTCAAAAAATCTAAATTCTAGGTCTTCCCCAAAAATCCCAAATTATACTAATTTTCCATGTCTAAATCCATGTAAGATCACATATTTAACTCAAAAATAGGAAGAAATCACTTACCTACTGTTGCTTGGTGAAAATCCCTCCTTGAGCTCTCTAAAATCGTCCAAACCAAATGAAAGAAATGGGCCAAAACTCGTGTCTAAAACAATCTGCCCAGGCTTCATCGAGTTGTACCTTGCGTTGTGTAGGTTGTACATCCTATTATAATTTTCCCTTGTTGTACACTTTCTGTTAAAACGCTCATAGCTCCTTGTAGAAATATCCAAATGACAAACGGTTTGAAGATTTAGAAACTAGACTCGAAGATATTTCATTTGATAGGGTTTACACCTTTATATATTCCGATATATGAGCTTCCAAAGTCGGCTCCATGCATCAGTAAATTCTGTCGAAACTGCTTCACCAACCATCTTTAATCGATCATAACTTTCTGATAAAATGTCCAAATCATGAATGGTTTAACTTTATGGATACTAGAATGCAAGGGCTACAACTTATTTATTTTGAAAATTTTCAGATTCCTTATAATGTTTGATATATATGCTTCTAAAGTTAGCTCTTCGATGCATCAGTTGCTGTCCAAAACAGATTTGCAGCAGAAATTTCAGCAGCTATTTTGGCCCGCAACCCATTCCGTTAGCCTTACGAAATCCACCCGAGGCCCTCGGGAGCTTAATCAATTATACCAATATGTGTCAAAACATGATACGAACTCGCTTGAGGCCTCAAATCACATCCAACAACGTCGAAATCATGAATCGCACTCCAATTCAAGCTTTATGAACTTTGAAATTTCAAACTTCTACATCCGATGCCGAAACCTATCAAATCACGTCCGATTGACCCCAAATTTTTCATACAAATCATATTCGAGATTACGGTCCTGCTCCAACTTTAGGAATTGGAATCCGACCCCGATATCAAAAAGTCAAACTCTCGGTCAAACTTCTCAAAAACCTTCAAATTTCTATCTTTGGCCAAATGACTTCATAATGACCTACGGACATCCGAATTCACTTCCGATCGCGCTCCCAACTCCAGAATCACCATACAAAGTTATTGCCAGGCTCGTAATCCCAAACGGACATCAATAACTTTGAAATGCTTTCCAAGCCAAATTTATGGAATCCTTCTAAAACACTAACTTCCACAATATACGTTGAAATGCTCCCGGGTTATCCAAAACCCGATCCGTACTTACGCGCAAGTCCGAAATCATCGTACGAACCTGCAGGAATCTTCAAATCTCGATTCGGAGGTCGTTTACTCAAAATTCCAATCTTAGTCAATTTCTCCAACTTAAGGCTTCCGAAATGAGAATTTTCTTTTCAAATTAACTCTAAACTTCCCGAAATTCAATTCCAACCACACCAACAAGTCATAATACCTAAAACGGAACGACGCGCTAGAGCTCAAAACGACCGGTTGGGTCGTTACATTCTCCCCCACTTAAACAGACGTTCGTCCTTGAACGTGCTAAGAACTACTCTGGAGTTATCAGAAATCACTGTTTAACACCTCGCGCACCTGCCCGTGCTACCACAACCCAGCTGAGTACATTAGCTTGATCAAATCTGAAGATTCCTTCTTTTATTCATATTATAGGCTCAGAATCCAGTTCCAACACCTGAAATTTCTCTGTCATGCCTAGTTCCAATATATAAACACTGTATCAACTACCACACGATATACCAGAACATGACTGCATACCTTGGCTGAATTAGCACCATGCACCGCATAATTCATCATCTGACCACAATGACACTCCCTGAAACCAAAATTTCACGAATTTGATGCTCCCAATGCACCTTATGATATATATATATATATATATATATACACCCTGTTATAATGCTGATGATATCACCACCACGGAGGAAGTGTGTAGAAATTCCTAACCAACTGCAGAGTTAACCAAACATTGAATCTCTCTTTTTTGACTTAGATCATTATCTCATTACGAACCAAATAATGGTAACTGTCCTTCATTGTATTTCACATAATCTTATCGCACTAGATCCCTGATCCAGAAATCTCGTCTCACCCTGCATGAACTGCTCAGACAACAAATCACCCCAAACATGACCAACAGTCTCACATGATACCACAACGCACCAATATAACAGGCTATAACTCGAACATGATACATAAAGGAATGACTCAGGAAAAGACTACTCAACTCACACAACTTATTATGAACTCTTCTTAGAAAATAGAAAGTAAAACACAGTAAATAGATATAGGGGACCGTACTCAATATCACACTGGTGCGGCGTGCAACCCGCTCCAAATAACATACTCGTGGCGGCGTGCCACCCTATCCCAACATAAAATTCACATAAGGAAATATACACGGAGCTGAATTGCTCACTATTACAAATTACTGAATATCGGTCACAAGCACACTAAGTGCATAATACCATCCTGGGGAGACTGATAGAGCCATATGCTACAAAACTTAAGCACAACTGAGGTGATATATATATATATATATACACACAATCTGGATCTCAAGAGCTATCCTGCTCACATAACATCACCACTACGCGGGACCTCAACACACAAGAAATTATCAAGCCGTTTCATAACTCACACGGCACAATCATAATATTACATGAATTTTGACGAAGACGGAACAATCACCTGATATTCCAACACCCCTCCTTGAGGAGGGCTATACTGAAATGAACACATCTGCCTCACATGAAGCTCATAATCCTGTTTAAACTCATTCACACACTTCCAGTTGATTCTGCTCACACCGAACTATGCTAATAGCTCTTGGGTCCATATTAACCCACTTCCTCTCATAACACGCAAGAACAACCATCATGGCCGAGACAAACACCTCACAATCCACAACCAAATGAACCAAACGCCTTCCAGGCATAAATTCTCAAATAAGCAATATTACACTTCTTTATACTCAGCCCAAATCTTCAATCCATTAAGTGACTGCATGTCACACTCATACGATCATCCCGTGGTCATGCTCCCATAACCTTCCACACAAGGTAGCAAGTCTGCACATCCACCACTGGCCACACTAACTCTGTAAAACAAATCAAGAACCCATAACTAGGATGCAAAGCCTCTTTCCCCGAATATCGATCTCAGGTGACACTGAAGATAACACCAGCTTACTCTGAACTTTCGAATCACTCTTTTTATTGCTCATCCGAGCTCATGACATCCGAGCTAACACCGAACCGCAATCTCGATTCTTACTCCCAGTTACATACTGCTTACTGCACCTAAATGCCAATATGAGATAGCGCAAGAATTCCTTCATAACTTCTGAACCACTAATAGGGTGAACACTTCATCATATATAAACCTTTTTACTTACCTCAATTCAAGAGAACAATAAAAACACTCAATCCTCACTCTTCCCGAGTGGCCTTGATTCACGAGACCATGTTGTCTCAATCTCACAACCTGTCTCATACACGTCTGATAATCTTTCTACAACCCGGAGTTTATTTCTCTCACTCCTACAATACTATCCTGCACGCTGAAAATAACATAGAGCACTCCAACATTTTCTCTCTCTCTGAAATTACGCCGCAAAATCTCAATTCTTAATCATACTGCTGCCTGATACCCTGGTCCAACATGGCCAACTTTTGCACACATTCATCAAATCCCACGCACAATCACCGTTTTACTCCTTTACCTTAGCTGTAATAACTTGCCAACACAACGAAAATCCGCAACCCCAAGAGAACACAATCCTGCAACCCAACGGCAGGTGGTGGGACTCCCCCACTTGGCCCGAAGCTACTCCTTGCACCACTCTAGACCCTGCTGAGATCCTTTCCCTTTTGTTAACATGATCTTGCTCAACCAACCCGTCCAATTCTTCCAAATTCTCTTGTTGGCACTCCCTAAATACTCAAATTCTCTAACATCATTCACACATTCTTCCTCCTATCGAATAGCCACTAGAATCCCTCACAGAAACTTGCCAACCATGCCACCGCTATCCTACTCACAGGAGATGACTCACCTGTGGAAATCACCAACTGACACCTTCCAACGACGCTGAAATGCACACTCTCTGCAACCTCAATACCCCATCCTAAGCCTGCTCTCATTCACCAACCTTACCAGCCCGTCCGCTCTTCATGGACATCAACTAAACGCGCTACAAAATCTTCTAATTCACCATTACGCCGTCATTCTCCCACTTTGGTTAACCTGATTCCTTGAAGCACCACCTGTCTTCCTTCATCGTATGCTGCCCAATTCAATATCATTCTATGTTGCTCTTAAACTAGCAGTTCACCACGACTTCAAACTCTCCGAAGATCATATTTCTCGAGTTGCCTTCATTATCAATACTTATCCAATACTGAACCATCGCACCTCACTATCTCTGACAGCCGCTTCTTTAATACTTCTTCACAATAATCTGACCCTATGCAACTGAAGAATCCATAGCACCGACGAACTTAACACATTCCATTCGATCAGTGACGACGACATCACATCACAGGAGCATAGTCCACCTCACTTGAAAACACCAAGTCTTACTACTTTATCAATCCAAAACCTGACCATTTATAATCCAAATGCCTTTCCTCTGCCGGAACTAAAATGCTGAAATACCGAAATCACGCCCTGAGAAGACCTCCCTTCAAGCCATTTATCACCCCCAACATATGGGCAAGCATTCTATCATCATATCAACACCGCGCGATAACAATCGTAAGCATCATAACAATCTGAGCATAGCCTCAAAGTTCTCAGAAGCACAGCAATTGAGCTGAAACAACATAATATTTTTCTGCAGGGCAACAACAACAGCCCGAACCAACTACACATGGAAAACATCTCGCACCATATTCATAGCACCATTTCAATTCCTCAAATTCCTGATTCATAGCAAGCGCTCTGCGACGCGTAAGATTGAGTAGGAAGAAACATAGGCGTAAGCCTTAAAGGAATCAAATCGCACGATGAGGAATCAAGAAGGGAAGTACTCCTAACAACCCTGTAGCCTCTCGAAGATAAGTACAGACGTCTCCGTACCAATCCGCAAGACTCTACTAGACTTGCTCATGACTCGTGAAACCTAAGGGAACCTAGAGCTCTGATACCAAGCTGTCACGACCCAAAATCCATAAGGTCGTGATGGCGCCGGACACTACTGTCAGGCAAGCCAATCATTAAATGGTTAATTTAAATTTCCTGTTTTAGCATTTTTGAAATCATTACATTTCACTTTATTACATAATAACTGAATAAAATTCGCTAAGTAAATACGACAGTTTAATATTCTATTTTTATAAAATACATCCCAAACACATCCCAGAACCCAGTGTCACAAGTGCATGAGCAAATCCTAAGAATTTCACAAATAATACAAAGCTTGTCCGAAATACAAATTAGAAAAGGAATTTAAAACGAAAAAAAATACAGTATGAGGGAGACTCTGTCGGCTGCGGGTCGCCTCCGAATGATGTAGCTCATCTAAGTCTCCAAGCCAGCCGCATCGCTGTGAAAGTACCTGTTCAATAAAAGTGCACAACAAGTGTAGCATGAGTACGAAAATAACGTGTACTCAGTAAGTATCCCGCCTAACCTCAGAGAGGTAGTGACGAGAAGTCGAATTTGACACTTGCTATAATTCAGTTTAGTATAATCAAGTGAGATGCTAAGCATGAGTATCATAGACAAATTTAATAATAATCAGGGATACGAAATATCAACTTCTTTCACATTTAACACATTAAATCTTCGTCATTTCAGTTGGCAATTTTGCAACTTCTTAGGCCAATAAACAGTAATAGTTACAGGAAATACTCAGTAATTATCATGCGCAAGAAAATGCCAAGGGTCGAACGGCGCGGACCAACAATAATAAAATGTGTACTACCGAGGGCCGAACGACCCGAACCATAGATGCATCTATCTGCCCTGCTCGCGAATCAAACATGCGACGCGGTTAGCATAAACTAGGGCTACCCCGCTCGTGAATCGTACCTGCGACTCGGGTCCTCGTATAAATATACATAAATACAGGGTCATCCTGCTCGCGAATCATACATGTGACTCAGGCACCCAAAGTTACACATATTCACACCAATAAACCACATTTTTATCAGGAAAATTAGTTGTTCAATGAAGTGATAAATTTCTCCTTTTAATAAACATGAGAATAGTATTTAAAACCTTTCTGGAGATTTAGTTGCCAATTTCGACAGGGTTCCAAACTCTATAGATTTATCCGAAACACAATTATCCAAGGAAGAATCAATTCTCCTTCTAGGTGATTAATAAAAGTAAACTCTATCCTTCTCAGAGATTTAGATACTAATTGAAAGCATCACATGATATTTTATTGACAAGGTAACAAGTATAACAAGTAAATCATGCTAGTGAGTCCTAGACTACTCTGACATGGCATAATAGTAGTTACACATGGACTCCCGTTACCTCGTGCCTACGTAGCCCCCACAAATAATAGCATGCATTCATTTAGTTCACCTATGGGGATAATTCCCCCTCAGAAAGTTAGAAAGGAGACTTACCTCGCTCTGAAATTCCATAACCGGCTTCCAAGCCCTTCCGACGACTCCAATTGATGCGCAATACCCCAAAACTATTCAAATAACGGGAAAACCAATAAAAATTCACTCTGATACTTGTAACAATTAAAATTATATAAGTTTCCAACTCCGTTCGAAAAGTTGACCAAAATGCCCTCGGGCTCACGTGCCCGGATTCCGAAATTTTTCGAAGATAAATTCTACCCATAGCTTTACTAACTCAATTATACAATTTATTCTAATTTTCATGCTCAGATTCATGGTAAAAGTCCAAAATTCCAAATTCTAGGTCTTCCCCAAAAATCCCAAATTTATACTAATTTTCCATGTCTAAATCCATGTAAGATCACATATTTAACTCAAAAATAGGAAGAAATCACGTACCTACTGTTGCTTGGTGAAAATCCCTCCTTGAGCTCTCTAAAATCGTCCAAACCAAATGAAAGAAATGGGCCAAAACTCGTGTCTAAAACAATCTGCCCAGGCTTCATCGAGTTGTACCTTGCGCTGTGCAGGTTGTACATCCTATTATAATTTTTCCTTGATGTACACATTCTGTTAAAACGCTAATGGCTCCTTGTAGAAATATCCAAATGACAAACCGTTTAAAGATTTAGAAACTAGACTCGAAGATCTTTCATTTGATAGGTTATAAATCTTTATATATTCCGAAATATGAGCTTCGAAAGTCGGCTCCATGCATCAGTAAATTCTGTCGAAACTGCTTTACCAACCATCTTCAATCGATCATAACTTTCTGATAAAATGTCCAAATCATGAACGGTTTAACTTTATGGAAACTAGAATACAAGGGCTACAAATTTTATGTTTTTAAAATTTTCATATTCCTTATAATTTTGATATATACGCTTCCAAAGTTAGCTCTTCGATGCATCAGTTGTTGTCCAAAACATATTTGCTGCAGAAAGTTTAGCTACTATTTTGGCCCGAAATCCACCCGAGGCCCTCGGGAGCTTAACCAATTATAACAACATGTCCCAAAATATGATACAAACTTGCTCGAGTTCTCAAATCACATCAAACAACGTCGAAATCATGAATCGCACTCCAATTCAAGCTTTATGAACTTTGAAATTTCAAACTTCAACATCCGATGTCGAAACCTATCCAATCACGTCTGATTGACCCCAAATTTTGCACACAAGTCATATTCTAAATTATGGACCTGCTCCAACTTTCGTAATTGGAATCCGACCCCGATATCAAAAAGTCAATCTCTCGGTCAAACTTCTCAAAAACCTTCAAATTTCTATCTTTAGCCAAATGACTTCATAATGACCTACGGACGTCCGAATTCACTTTCGATCGCGCTCCCAACTCCAGAATCACCATACAAAGTTATTCCTAGGCTCGTAATCCCAAACGGACATCAATAACTCTGAAATGCTTTCCAACCCAAATTTATGGAATCCTTCTAAAACACTAACTCCCACAATATACGCCGAAACGCTCCCGGGTTATCCAAAACCCAATCCGGACATACGCCCAAGTCTGAAATGATCGTACAAACCTGCAGGAACCTTGAAATCCCGATTCGGAGGTCGTTTACTCAAAATTCCAATCTTAGTCAATTTCTCCAACGTAAGGCTTCCGAAATGAGAATTTTCTTTCCAAATTAACTCTAAACTTCCCAAAATTCAATTCCGACCACACCTACAAGTCATAATACCTGAAACGGAGCTGCTCATGACCTCAAACTGCTGAACGACGGGTGAGAGCTTAAAATAACCGGTCGGGTCGTTATACCTTTTATACTTGCATTTGTGTTGTTATGAACTCTTGTGGAAATATTAGTGTTGGACATGACGCGGTGTTAGCTCGTCACTGCTTTCAACCTAAGATTAGGTTTGTTACTTACTCAGTACATGGGGTCGATTGTACTGATACTACACTTCTGCACATTGCGTGCAGATGTTGGCTGCAGTTATTGTCGTGTTCGACGGTTGCTGGATTTGAAGATATACCTGCATCTATGTTATAGCTGCCTCTGTTGTTCGGGGTAGCCTTAGATTAAATTGTGATGTTAATGTACTTTTATGTATTTATTTCATTTCCGCTTTGTAAACTCTATTCTTAGAAGCTCATGATTTGTACTACCAGTACTTGGGAAATGTAATAGATTCATATAATTTATTCTGTTTAATTAACTTGTTAAGATTATTGAAATTTGATAGTTATTAGTTGGCTTACCTAGCGGGTTGCATTAGGTGCCATCACGACTAGTAGATTTTGGATCGTGATAGATTGGTATAATGAGATCTATTCTAATATGCTCAACTGATACTCTTTGTTTCCGAACTTCCTCCTTCACGGTAAAGTACTTTAATTCCATATGTTTGGAACCTTTGGAGTACTTATCGTTCTTGGAGAAGAATACTGCTACAGAATTATCGCAGTAAATTTTCAGCGGCTTGGTAATGGTGTCGACAACCCCAAGTCCTGAAATAAAGTTTTGCAGCCATAATGCATGAATTGCAGCTTCAAAACATGCCACAAGTTCTGCTTTCATCGTGGATGTAGCAATGACAGACTGTTTGGCACTTTTCCATGATATTGCTCCTTCAACAAATTGGAACAAATAATCAAATGTGGATTTTCTAATGTCAATACATCCAGCGAAATCTGAATCCGAGTATCCAACAACTTCCAAATTCTTGGATCTCTTATACATGAGCATGTAATCCTTTGTTCCTTTGAAGTACCTCATAACTTTCTTTGCATCTTTCCAATGATCAATTCCTAGGTTACTCTGATATCTTCCTAGCATTCCGACCGCAAAACTAATATCCGGTCTTGTGCAGGTCTGAGCATACATCAGACTACCAACAATGAAAGAGTAAGGAATTGTCACGACCCAATATCCCATAAAAGGTCATGATGGCGCAGGACACCACTGTCAGGCAAGCCAACACTAAATAGTAAATTAAATTTCTCATTTTAGTGCTTCTGAAAACATAAACCTCCTTCAATTTAACTAGTAACAAACAAACTTTAAGGAATAATCTTAACATTTTCAAAATTCAGTACTAAACATCCCATAATCATCCCAGAACCCGGTGTCACAAGTGCATGAGCTTTTACTAGGAAGTAAAATAAAATACAACAACTGTCCGGAATATAAATTTAGACAAAAAGGAAGATACAAGTACTCGGAAGGAGACTCTGCTGGCTGCGGATCGACTCATAAGATGCAGCTCACCTAGGTCCCCGTATCAACCACGTCTCTGCGCCCACAAGGACATAATCCAAACATGTGCTTGTACATCAAAATGTACAACAAGTGTAGTATGAGTATGAAAATAATACGTACCCAGTAAGTATCCCACCTAACCCCAAAGAGGTAGTGACGAGGGGTCGACTTGATACTTTCTAGGGTCAAAATAATATAATTAAGTGTGACGCTAAGCATGGATCTCATGATTAAATAACAAATAACAACAGGAAGTGACAACTTCTTTCATAAATATAATTTCAGTTTCCGTAATTTCAGTTAACAATTTATATTTCAAGGCATTTAAGTAGTTCAAATCACAGAAAGTATCAAGCAAATAGCATGCGCAAATAATGTCGAGGTCGTACGACCTGATCCAATAATATTTAAGTTGTGCACTGCCGGAGGGTCAAATAACGCAAACCATAGATGCATCTATTACCCCGCTCGCGAATCATACATGCAACGCAGTCAAATATAAATAGTAGAGTTACGCCGCTTGTGAATCATACATGCGACGCAGGTACTCATAGATAACACAGTCATACAGTCAATCCAGACTTCATTAGGAAAACAATTACCCAAGGAAATGAAAATTTCACTTTTAGTGTCAAGAAGATTGTGTTTAATCTTTTTAGAAATTCATTTTCCAAATTCGATATGATTAAGCATTTTAAATTTATCAGTAAAACTACAAGTACGGCAAGTAAAGCATGCTTTTGGATCCTAGACTACCTGGACATAAGCATAATAGTAACTACGCGCGGACTCACATTACCTCGCGCGTACGTAGCCCCACAAATATTAGCACATAATTAATTATTTCACCTATCGGAATAATTCCCTCTTACAAGGTTAGAAAGGAGACTTACCTCGCTCCGAAGTTTCATAACCGGCTTCCAAGCCCTTCCGATAACTCAAATTGATGCACAATGCCCCAAAACTAGCCAATAATTGTGCAAACCCATAAATATATACTCAAATACTCATTATAATCCAATTTATAACAATTTATAACCACGGTTGAATAGTCGATAAAAATCACCCTTGGGCCCACGTGCCCGTATTTCAAAATTTTTTGAAGATAAACATTACTCATAACATCACGAACTCAAATATATAATTTATTATTAATTCCATGCCCAAATTCGTGGTCAATATATAAAAATACCAAATTTTTAGGTTTTCTTCCACAACCCCAAATTTCCATTAATTTTCCATGAAATTCCATGTTAAAATTTATATATAATCCAAGTATTTAACTTGCAATAAGTGTGAATCACTTACCTTGACATAGATGATGAACATGGAGCTCCAAAATCGCCCCTAGGTCGTCTCCCATGGAGGAAATGAGATGAAATAAGCCAAACCCATTTTTTTCAAACTTATACACTGCCAGGCAACTCTTCTTCGCGTTCGCGGGCCTCCCACCGCGTTCGCGAAGAACAAAAATTCTCTAAAAGTCATTCCAAACTCTTCTCATACAACCTTTAGTATAATGGTAATAAATTTTTGCAAAAAAACTTCAAATGACAAATTATTTAATGTTATGAAAATTAGACTCCAAGATCTACAACTTTAATGTTTTGTTAATCTCCTAATTCCTTATAGATTATGAGATATAAGCTGCCAAAGTCGGCCCTGTGCAACACAAATTTCTTCTTTATCTTGCCAAACAGCCTTTAGTGTACCAGCCATAACTCTTTGTAAACAAATACAAATTCTATATGATTTATCTTTCTGTAAACTAAACACAAAGAGCTACAACTTTCGTTTTTACATCATCTCAAAATTCCATATAGATTATGAGATATGAGCCTCCGAATTCAGACCTGCGCAACAGAAATTTTCTTCTTCGCGAACGCGAAGATCACTTCACGAACGCGAAGAACAAAGTCCCCGAAGCCAAAACCTTCTTCGTGAACGCAAAGAACAACACCAGACACCAGCATCACCTATTGCAAAACAGCCCAAAATGATTCGAAGCCACCCCGAAACACACCCGAGGCCCCCGGGACCCCGTCCAATCATACAAACCTATCCCAAAACATGACACAAACTTGCTCGAGGCCTCAAACAACATCGAAATCATGAATCGCACCCCAATTTAAGCTTAATGAACTTCAGAACTTCAAGCTTCTACATTCAATGTCGAAACCTATCAAATCACGTCCGATTGACCTCAAATTTTGCACACAAGTGATGTTCAACATTACGGACCTACTCCAACTTTCGGAATCGGAATTCGACCCCGATATCAAAAATTTCACTTCCGGTCAAAATTCTAAAAATCCTTCAAATTTCTAACTTTAGCCAAATGACTCCAAAATGACCTACGGACCTCCGAATTTACTTCCGATCATGCTTCCACTACCAGAATCATCATACAAAGCTATTACCAGACTCGAAATCCCAAACGGATATCGCTAACACTGAAATGCACTTCAACCCAAACTTATAAAATTCTTCCAAAGGCTAACTTCCACAATATGCACCAAAATGCTCCCGAGCCATCCAAAACCCGATCCGGACATACGCCCAAGTCCAAAATCATCATACGAACTTGTTAAAACCTTCAAATCCCAATTCCGAGCTCGTTTACTCAAAAATCCAATATTAGTCAATTCTTCCAACTTAAACCTTCCGAAACGAGAATTCTCTTTACAAATCAACTCCAAAACTTTCGAAATTCAATTTCGATCATTCGTACAAGTCATAATACCTGAAGTGAAGCTTCTCATGGACTCAAACCGCCAAAGAACATGCTAGAGCTCAAAACGATCGGTCGGGTCGTTACAGGAATTGATTCAATTTCCTTACGTTCTACATCATTCTTAGGGCATTGCATGAGACTAAATTTGTCCCCTCTTTGAATTGGAAAAATTCCTGCTGAACAATTGTTCATATTAAATCTCTCTAGAATTCTTTCGATCTAGCCTTTCTGAGATAATCCCAATAATCCTTGTGATCTATCACGAAATATTTCTATTCCTATCATATATGATGCCTCACCCATATCTTTCATTTCAAAATTCTTAGAGAGAAAGTCTTTAGTCTCACACAATATGTCTAGATCATTAGCAGCAAGTAAGATACCATCAACATATAGGACTAAAAATATAAACTTTCTCCCACTGATATTTTGGTATATACACCGATCAACGGTATTTTCCACAAATCCAAAAGATGTTATGGTATCATTAAACTTTATATACCATTGTCGTGAGGCTTGTTTAAGTCCATATATTGACTTCTTCAGTTTACACACCATTTGACCTTTTCCTTTAGCTTCGAAACCCTCTGGTTGGTCCATATAAAATTCCTCCTCAAGATCTCCATTAAGAAAGGTAGTTTTCACATCCATTTGGTGTAACTCTAAATCATAATGAGCCACCAAAGCCATACAATTCTCAATGAGTCTTTCTTTGAGACTGGTGAAAATATCTCTTTATAATCAATGTTACCTTTCTGAATATAACCCTTGGCAACAAGTTTGGCTTTGTATCGTTTAATATTATCCATTTGAATCACGTTTGGTCTTAAAGACCCATCTACACCCGATTCTTTTAGAACTTTCTAGAAATTCAACAAGATCCCAAACTTTATTGTATTCCACGGATTTTAACTCTTCCTTCATGGAATCAATCGATTTGTCAGGCTCATTACTTTCTATGGCTTGTGAAAATGAAACTGGATCCTTATTAAGACCAATGTCAAAATCTGACGCTTGCAAATAAACCACGTAATCATCCGAAATAGCCGATTTTCTAATTCTTTGAGATTTTCTTAATGGCATTTCTTTTGGTTCATTTGTGTCAGATATTTATGAGTTAGTCTCTTCATGAAGTGTTTCATCCAAATATTTCTCGGTGTTGTCAAAGTGTACTTCAACAATTGGAACAATAATTGGTATTTGTGTGGAAGTATGCATATTCATGGGTAATAGAACATTGACCCTCACCTCTTTTATTCCCACACTTTTGTTTTCAACACTCCCACCAACTTCACCATTCTCAATGAATCTTGCATTACCTGTTTCAATAATTCCCGAACTATGGTTTGGACAGTAAAACACATACCCTTTAGATTTCTCTAGGTAACCAATAAAGTAACCACTTACTTTTCGAGAATCTAATTTCTTTTCTTGTGTATTATAAACTCTAGATTTCGCTGGACAACCCCAAACATGTAGGTTCCTTAAACTAGGTTTCCATCCTATCCACAGTTCAAAAGAGGTCTTTGGAACTGCCTTACTAGGAACCTTGTTTAATAAATATACAACGGTTTTAAGAGCATACATCCACAATGATTTGGGTAATGACGAATTAATTATCATGCTCCTAACCATATTCATAAGTGTTTGATTACGCCTTTCTGCAACACCATTTTGTTGAGGTGTTCCTGACATAGTATACTGTGCACATATGCCATGTTCCTCGAGGAACTTTTCAAATGGACCTGAAAATTGTCTTGATTCATTATATTTTTCATAGTATTCACCACCTCTATCTGACCTAATAATTTTTACCTTTTTATCTAATTGCCTTTCGACCTCATTAACAAACACCTGGAGAGCATCTGCTGCTTGAGATTTTTCTTTCAGCAAATAGATGTACCCATAACGTGAAAAATCATCAATAAAAGTGATAAATATTTTTCTCCACCAAAGGATGGAACATCAAAAGGTCCACAAATATCGGTGTGTATAATTTCAAGAAGTTGGGTGCATCTTATGGAACCTTTCTTACTATGATTGATTTGCTTTCCCTTAATGCAATCCAAACATATAGTAAGATCAGTAAAATTTAGATTCGGAACAATCTCATTCTCATTCTTTACTAATCTTTCTAGCATTTCTTTGGATATATTACCCAAATGTCTATGCCACAAGTAAGCAGAACTTTCATCTAATGAACTACGTTTAATTCCAATATTATGTTGAACAGTAAGAAGGGATTCACAAAAACCAATATCGAGTTTCAACTTATATAAATCATCATTAAGAAAACCAGAACAATAAAAAATAGCATTCTTATATAAATTGAAACATCCATTTCCAAACTTTAAATCAAATCCAGAAACATCAAGTCTTGAAGAGAAATCAAATTCCTAGAGATTGAAGGTACATAGAGTCTGTAATAGATCAAGCTGACGTCCAGTCTCCATGATCAAACTATAGGTCTCTATGCCTTCAATGGGAGCCTTCATACGATTTCCCATGAACAAGAAATCCTTATTTGGATTTTTAGTTTGGATCGGAAGGAATCCTTGCAACGTAGTAGATACATGAGCAGTTCCACCAGAATCAAGCCACCAAGTATTATTAGGAACTTCTATTAAATTTGATTCGAAACATACAAAAGCACTAATTGTACCTTTCTTTTCGAACCAAGCTTTACGTTTCAAACAATCTTTCTGATAGTGTCCTTCCTTATTACAGAAACGACACGTATCTGCCTTATGTTCCTTGTTAGCATCTTGTGGAGCTTTAGCAGGTTCTTTCTTCTTCTTGAACTTGTTGGCCTTCACTTTAATTCCTTTACCAACTTCTTGACCCGTGCGGTTAATTGAATGATTCTCTTGTTTCTTAAGTCTTGACTCATCCTGAGTAAGCATACTGGACAATTTACTAATATTCCACGTATCCTTAATAGTGTTATAGATAATTTGAAAAGGTCCATACTCAGGAGGCAACGCGTTCAGAATAAACTGAACCAAGAAGGAATCATCCACTTTCATCCCCAGGGTATGAAGTCTTGCTGCAATGTTAGTCATCTCGATGATATGGTTTTGCATACTAAGCGACCCATCAAACTTCATGGTTGTGAGTTCAGCCATTAGTGTACCAGCGAGAGACTTATCCGTAGAACAAAAATGTTATTCCACAAAGTTTAGGTAGTCCCTAGCACTTTCTGTTTGTGGAATAGTACTCTTAATGTTGTTGGCAATATTCATTCGCATAAACATAATGCTTAGCCTGTTAGAGCGTTCACATGCATTATGGAAAGACCTCTCATCTGCACTGCTCGAATCAGTAATGGCAGCGGGCTTATCATTCAGCAGAGCCAAGTCAAGATCCATCACACCTAAGTGGAAATTGACTTGTTCACTCCATTCAGAGAAGTTCAATCCGTTGAACACAGTAATAGACGAAGCATGCGAATGAAAAGGAATAGCTACGAAATAGATAATGCATGCTCACAAATCAATATGGATTCAACAAAACAATTAAAGCATATCGCAATTCTCCTTTGGGTAAATACTACGACACACTATCATAATTTAAATGTCATTCAGTCTTTAATATGTAATTAAATATTTTTAACCAAAGATATGTTCCATCGTTGGACCGACAATATATATTTGACTAAGAATATTAATTTACCTCGTCATATTCACTATTCATAGAATAAATGATTCAGCTTTGGGTAAATTCTTAAGTTCTAGCAATAGTAAAAATTAATTTATGCACTAATTTTTAATTATAAACATTTCATTAATTTCATGGATAAACTATAATTTTATGTATGCATATTTTCATAAACAAACTAGTTTGGCCACTTTGGCGACTAACAAACTATATATATGAACATAAATGCTTACATAAAATAAATATTTTAGACATTCTTGTTTGATCACTATGGTGACTAACAAACTATATAGCAATAAACACATACATTAATTATTTCACAATGTAAGAACCTAATCCCAATCAATGTGGCATGTGAAATTTACATGTGTATTCCAGAAATTTAGGAATAAGAATTATCACTCTAATGGTCCAGAAAGTTTAAATATCAAAACCAAATATTCTGGTCCAAAATATAATACTTTGAAACTTCCTCTATTATGTTTACATAGACATGCCAGAACTTTATAGGCATTGATTTCATACATATATATACGGCGCCTTCGAGAATTCTTCATTATGCCGAAACTGATTTAAGGGAAATAAGGATCTAGAATAATAGATCAATACAGTCAATTTTCGTACAAACCCAAAGACAATTTTGATTGTTAACACATACTATTATTAGGTTATGCCCATCAAATGCATAAATAATATGAAGTCCGAAACAGAGGAATAATCTTACATCACAGAGAAGTCGTCTATAATGATGTTTTTATAACAATACCGTAATGCGTAAGGGTGTATATATTATTTTATATATATATATATATATATTATATATATATATATATTTTTTTTTTTTGCGAAGATTATCAATTCAAATCTCAGGCTCGTGATACCACATATAAACACAAACTTTAATTCATACCAGGATCTTAAATATGATAATCTGACATATTGTCACGACCCCAAATCCTAACAGGCCGTGATGGCGCCTATCGTGAAACTAGGCTAGCCAACCATCACCTTACTAGGCATTTGTTCAATTATAAGAGTTCACAATTTAATAATAAGCATGCAACCAAGCATAGAATAGTGTAATTAAGTCTTAGCGTCCTAGCAATAGTCTAAACAAAACTTACCCAAGAACTGGAGTCAATAGTCATGAGCATCTAAGAATATATAAATCTAACTAAGCTAAAACTATAATATATGTCTCTGAATCAAGTACTAAAACTAAATAAGGAAGGGAAGTGGAGAAGATGTGGACGCTGGACAGCTACCTCAAAATCCCGTAATAGCCGCTAACGAACAAGCAACTACTGCTTCAGACCGTCACCTGAATCTGTACATAGAGGCACCGGGAGTCTTTATGAGTACGCCAACTCAGTAGTAGTGAAAATAAATCACAGTCTGAGAATTATAAAACACACAGTACAGATACACAATTTTA
The DNA here is from genome assembly GCA_005239505.1 of Nicotiana paniculata. Classification (NCBI taxonomy): domain Eukaryota; kingdom Viridiplantae; phylum Streptophyta; class Magnoliopsida; order Solanales; family Solanaceae; genus Nicotiana; species Nicotiana paniculata. The sequence continues at coordinate 42,935 of ML301303.1, forward strand.
CAAAATCAGTAAAAATACCAAGTCACCATGTAGTATTCAACAATTAATAAGTTCGAAATCAGTTTCCAGAAATCCTTTGAAAACAAGTGTAATATTAGTATATCTCAGTAAAATTCTCAATAACGCCAGTTTGAAAACGAAGTAAATCATAGTTCAAAAACTTAGTAAAAATTCTTCATAAAACTGCCCCTCGGGCAAATCATTTATCGTAATCATTGCCCATCAGGCATCCTCACCATCACTCAATATCAGCCCATCAGGCATCCTCACAGTCACTCAGTAACAGCCCATCAGGCATTCTCACAGTCACTCAGTATCAGCCTATCAGGCATCTTCACAGTCACTCAGTATCAGCCCATCAGGCATCCTCGCAATCACTCAGCATAAGCCCCGCGGACATCACTCATTAGGTACATGCGCTCACTGGGAGTGAGTAGACTCTGGAGGGGCTCCTACAACCCAAGCGCTATAACAACATAAGGCATGAAAGCCTCCTCACAATATAGGCCTGAAAGCCTCCCTCATATAAGGCCTGAAAGCCTCCTCACAATATAGGCCTGAAAGCCTCCCTCATATAAGGCCTGAAAGCCTCCTCACAATATAGGCCTGAAAGCTTCACTCAGTCAGACACTCTCAATTTACCCTTAGGCCATAAACATAACGGGTTCCCGACCCAAAACAGTGTTACATTTTTCAATAAATAGTATCAAAATACTCTGAGTGTCAAAAAAATTTATCAGGGAAGGACTGAGTGAAAAATTATAACATATCAGTGAGGAAAATATAGTAAACACAAGGGGAAAACAGATCGGCACTAGGCCCCAAACGTGGCTTACAGCCCAAAACATATCAAAATATAAAATTACTATTTAAGCACAGGCTTAAGATCGGTTTAGCAACTCCATAGTCGCCTAAATAGGGAATATATTTTCAAAGTTTCAACCTTTGTATTTGAAAACCCGTGAAAGGGTGTAGAGCCCGGGGTTTCATACCCTCAGGACAGGATTTAAAGACATTACTTACCTCAAAACTAGCCCGGAAACTATTCTGCAACACGCTTGCCCTGCGTATCAACTTCCGAAGGCTCCAAATCTACCAAGTTCAGATTTTTATCATCAATTTATGCTTAAGGAATAAATCCAATCGAAAAATATCAAATTTAGCTCAAAACCCCGAATCCAGTCAAAACCCGACCCACGGGCCCGCATGTCGAAACTCAGAATTTTTTTATACCAAAATGTTCTTCATCATCTCACGAATCCGTACATATAAAGAACGCTAAAATCGGAGCTCGTTTGGACCTTCAAATCAATCCCTGAAGGTCTCTTAAACTCAAGCCCTAATCCCTCAATTTCAATTTGAAATCATCAATCAAATCCCAAAAACAAAGATGGATTCATGAAATATAAGCATAAAAACGAGTAGATAACACTTACCCCAACCCATATGGTGAAAATCGCTTCCAAAATCGCCCAAATTCGAGTTCTCCAACTCAAGATATGACCGAAAGAACAAACCCTTGTTTTGTATATTTGTTTCTCCAGTTATTCTGCCTCGACTATCATGTCAAACAATCCCAAAACTCACGTTTTATGCTTTCAATGGATTCCTTATGAAATTTTAATCAATTTAGGATTTTGAATCACTCAATTCGACCTTATAATGAAGGAGATATGTAGGTTTTAAGATTTGCAAATAGTGCAGGTTTTTAATACGTCGTCAGGGGCAAATTCGTAATTAACCTGAAAATCTGGCAACCTTGGTAAAATGGCCATAAAATCCTCATACTATGTCCAAATTCGACGATTTTTTTTGCTACGGGTCCGTAATTACGATACGGATCTAATGCTTCATTCAAAACAGCAATATGATCTCATTTATTTAATATGATATCATTTATGCTTGAAGAAACGACGTCGAAGCATAAGAAAAACGAGCACAACGCATCCCAAACCTATCCGAAACTCATCCGAGCTCCTCGGAACCCCGTACGAACGTAGTAACAAGTCCCATTACATAACTTGAACTTAGTCGAACCTTCGGAACACCCAAAACAATACCAAAACACCAGATCTACGTCGAATTCAAGCCTAAGAACTTCTAAATCTCCTACTTTCGCTAATTCAGGCCTAATTCTACATCGATCATCCCAAAATTATTCTGAACACACTTCTAAGTCCCAAATCACCTAACGAAACTATTCGAGCCATAAAAACCGCATTCCGATGTCGTTTACCAATAAGTCAACTCTCAGTTGACTTTTCCAACTACAAAGCTATTTTTAAAGACTAAATGACTAAATTCTCACTACAACCATTCTGAACCCGAGCCAACCAACTCTAACACATCATAAACAGTAATACCAACCTATGACAAGGCAATAAAAACAATAATAATGCAAATTCTACGTAACGACTGATCGGGTCGTTACACATATAATCGTCATAGAAAACGTACCTGAAGCGGAAGCGTTAATTGGTAAATTGGTTTCTCGCCCCTTGCCCTAGTTTTCGTTACCGTCATCTTTAATGATGAAAGAGAGAATAGAAAAATACGATAACCCTAATGGGTGGAGAAAAGACCAATTTATAGAGGTTCTCACTTAATCTGGTACGTCCATCAAGTAACCAATCGGACGAATGAAATTTAATTTGATCATTAATTAAATATTAATTATGGACATTAAATCTATTGGACCACGTACACTTTGAAAAAAATAACTTACATTCATAAGCTAGGATGGTTGTTAATGTTTTGAGATTTAACATTTGAGAAATTGCAGTATAATAATTAGCATATAAGATATAGATTCAGTGGATGATACTAAAGAAAGTTTATGAGACATGAAATTGTTAAAAGTAATCACTTGAGAACTGTTTTCGTATGACATTTTCGTATTACAAGAAATTATAGAATTGCAAACGGGTCCCTCACCCATTTGCGCCAATATTATTCCCAAGTGGAGAAACGAGATAAAGCTAAAAATATTACTATACATTGTCTTCTCAATAATGTTTTCTATCCAAATTATAGAGCTATGTTACTATCAAGTGTTTAATTACTTCATCTATAAACTAAATCTTTTTGTTGTTTAATTTGAGGCCATTTCTTCTATTGAAGATAACATATAGTATTGAATTGAAAATCAACAAAACTCGCAGAAAATTTTACACATATTTTTTATCTTGATGTTTCATATAAAGCTCTAAAGTTTCGGTCGTTCTATACTAGCTACTGTAGTTGAAGTATTTAAATAAATAAATATTTGATTAATATTTCTACTATTATAGTCGGAAGTTCGAATTATTTTTTTGGTCGCGTGGTAATTCAAATTGTCCGACCACTATACTCGGAACCTTCCAACTATTACCGTCGGAAGTGTTTTTTCGACGTTCATTTTTTATACTACTATGAAATGGTCGATTTTCAACTTAACATTTAACGTCGAATTTTTTTTTGGATAATTTACTTCCACGAATAGACTGTGAAATTTTCAACTACCATAGTCGAAAATTTATATTATAATTTCTTTTTTCATTTTCGGCTACCGTAGTTTGGAACTTGTGTTGAGATAGTCAGCCATGGCAAAAGAAGAAGAGAGTCGGTGAAGAAGAAGAAGCTTCATTCTCTGTATTAGAAATGAACTGTTCTAACTAACTCTGAGAAGCTCATGTAAAGATATAACTAACTTGTATATATATTGCTAACTACTTAATCTATCTAACTTCATCTAATTACAGTGTATTAACTTAGCTGCTGGACCCCACAACTATTTCTTCTACACTCCCCTCAAGCTGAGCGATGAAAACATGCTCTTCATTCCCAGCTTGCAGAGTAAGTGATCATGTTGAGGACTGCATAGACTCTTGGTGAAGATATCTGCCAGTTGCTCTCTTGTACCAGTCTGAATCATTCCTTCTTGAATTTTTTCCCTTACAAAGTGATAGTCTATGTTTATATGTTTGGTACTTTCGTGAAAAATAGGATGAGCTGCAATTTGAATTGCAGCTTTGCTATCACATTGAAGTTGAACTGGAAACTCAACTGATACTCTCAGTTCCTCAAACAATCCAACTAGCCACTTTATCTCTGCAACAGTGGTGGCCATGCTTCTGAACTCTGCTTCAGCTGAGCTTCTTGAGACTGTCCCTTGCTTATTTGATTTCCAGGAAATTAAGGCATCACCAAACTTCACAGCATAACCTGTAACCGACTTTCTTGTCTCTACACATGCATCCCAGTCCGAATCACAGAAGGCAACTAGCTTATGACTACCAGTTGATAGTAGAATCAGTCCAAGACCAGGATTGTTTTTAATGTACCTGATAACTCTCATAGCAGCATCTAGGTGTGACTTTCTGGGTGCATGCATGAACTGGCTCAGAACCTGTACCACAAATGCTATATCATGTCTATTCATAGTCAAATATAGTAATCTTCCCACTATTCTTTGATAGCCACTTCTGTCTTCAAGCAACTTGTCATTAGCCAAGTTCTCCTTGTTGAACACCTTATCAAACTCTATGGAAGTAAGCTTGTGATTGAATTCCAGTGGAGTGAGTACTGGTTTTCCTCCTGACAAACCAGTTTCAGATAGCAGCCCAAGTGTATATTTCCTTTGACACATGTGAATGCCTTTCTCTGATCTTGAAAACACTATGCCAAGGAAGTACTTCAGCTCCCCTAAGTCCTTCATCTTAAATCTGGTATGTAAGTCTTCTCTATCCTTCTTGATCAAGTTTAGATTATTTCCCATCACAAGAAAATCATCAACATAGACAAACAGAATCACCAAGTCTTCTCCCTTCTTGTATGTGAACCAAGAATAGTCATAGTGTAACTGTACAAATCCTAAATCTGTTAATGCTTAACTTTAAGTTCCACTATCTAAGTGCTTGTTTGAGAGCATTCAAAGACTTATTTAACTTGCACACCTTCTGATACTCCCTCTGACTTGAAAAGCCATCAGGAATATGCATATAAACTTCTTCATATAAATCTCCCTGCAAAAATGCATTATGGACATCCATTTGAAACACAAACCAGTGAGAAGCAGCAACAAGTGCCACTATAGACCATACTGTAAACACCTTAGCTACAAGGGAGAATGTTTCAGTGTAGTCCAACCCTTCTTGCTGGTTGTAGCCTTTGGCAACCAGCCTTGCTTTATATCTTTCCACCTCTCCTGTGGACTTGTACTTGACCTTGAAAACCCACTTGCAGCCTATAGGAGCTTTGTCTGGAGGAAGATCTACAATAGTCCAAGTGTTATTGCTCTCAAGAGCTGAGATCTCATACTTCATGGCAGCCAACCATAGTATCAGTGCTGGCCTCAGCATAGGTCTTGGGTTCTACAATTGTTGAATAAGCAGCTGAAGAAGACATGTAGGCAGGAGTGAGCTGGTCATATGTCACATAGTTAGACAATGGATATACGCAAGAGTATTTCTGTTGAACAACGTAATCTTCCATCCGTACAGGAGGTCTTGATTCCCTTGAGGACCTTCTAAGTTGTACTGGCTGAGAGGAAGAAATCCCAGCAGGAGGTGATGAGGAAGGCTGAGATGTATCATTAGAGATGAAGTTTGAAGGCTGTAATGGAGCAGATGCAGTAGAAGTGTCAGGAGGGTCAGGTTCAAACAGTTGCACCACAGGAAATATAGGAGAAATGCCAGTGTTCATATGTTTTAAGGGAAAGTTGTCTTCTTGAAAGACAGTATCTCTGCTTACAAAGAATTCCTTAGAGGTTAGATCATATAGATAATATCCTTTCTGAGTGGTGGAATATCCAAGGTGAACTGCTGGAATTGCTCTTGGACTAAACTTATCACCCTTCTTGACAGTAGTAGCATAGCACATGCTACCAAACACTTTGAGATGTTGTAGTGAAGGTGATCTGTTAAACAACTTCTGGAAAGGTGACTGACCTTTCAGTAATACAGTAGGCAATCTATTGATATGTATACAACTGTGGATACACACACTCTCCCCAAAACCTTAAGGGTATAAATGCCTGAAATCTTAATGCTCTTGCCATATCCAGTATATATATGTGTCTCCTCTATACAGCCCCATTTTGTTGTGGTGTGTACACACAAGAGCTCTGGTGTACAGTTCCACATTCCTTAAGCAAATTATTCACCTGATCACTGAAGAATTCTAAGCCATTATCTGTTCGGGGACATTTTACTCCACAGCCAAATTGAGTTTTGACATATGTTAGGAAGTTCCTTAGCACTACAACAGACTCATCCTTAGTAGGTATTAGAAATAGCCATGTATATCTGGAGAAATCATCTACTAGAGTCAAAAATACCTCTTACCATCATGTGTAGGCACCTTGTAAGGGCCCCATACATCAGCATGCACAATTTCAAAAGACTTAGCAGAACATGTAGTACTTAGAGGGAAAGGTAGTCTTGCTTGCTTAACAATAGGGCATACAGAGCATATGTGAATGTTCAATAGGGACATATCATTACACAAGCTTTCGATATTCCTCAACACTTTTAAAGGTGCATGTCCTAGTCTTCTATGCCAAATAGACAAATCAACAGCCTTAGTTCTATTTTTGGAACTAGCCTCACTTATTGAACTGGAAATGGTATTTACAAATGACTGATTCATGACATCCTTATCCTAAGAGATTTGTTTGTGAGTTTCCTCTATCCCTTAGAATGTACATGCCATCCTCTTCTTTACCAATCTCTATCACCTTCCCACTTGAGAGTTCCTGAAACACACAGAAATCAGGAAAGAATGTTGCACAACACTGTAATTCCTTGGTGATCTTTGAAACTGATAAAATATTGTATTTGAATTCAGGTATATAAAATACTTCTCAAATAGTCTTGCTCTGAAATATATGAGATTCTCTTGTTTTAGTAATAGTCACTTGCTCTCCAGTAGATAGATGTACCTTATTTTTATTCATTTGAGACAGTTCTTTGAATTTGTGAAGCAAGCCTAACTGATGTACCATGTGGTTTGTAGCCTCTGTGTCTATTATCCAGTTATTGTTTCCTAGACTCGACATTAGGGTAGTAGGAATACCTGTTGTTCCCACTTGAACTGAGTTTTCCACAGGTTCTCCTTCTTTTCCCTTGCTCAGCATTTGTAGAATTTGATTGTATTGTTCTGAAGTGAAGAATTAAACTGGAGCTTGGGGTGTATTAGAAGTAGGAGTAGGTACTGTCTGTTGTTGTTGAAATGATCCTTGAGCCTCAAATCCCTAATTCCCTGCACTACACACATTGTTAGCATAAGTGATTGGAGTGCCTCCCTTCCTCCTGTATTTGCAATCAGCTGGATATCCATGCAGCTTGTAGCAGTTGTCCCTTGTGTGACCTTAAAACTTGCAGTAATCACACTGCAGAGCAGACCTTCCAGAACTGTAGTTTGTTTTTGCTTTGTAATTGATGTTACCACCACCAGAATTGTTGCCAAAATTACTTTCTCTGTTTCTTAGTAGAGCAGTTGCATCATTTCCATCAACACTAATGCTAGTATTCATTCCACCACTACCATTTCTCCTTTGTCTTTCTACATTTACTATCATATAATATGTTTGGTTTATGTTTGGTAAAGGTCTGGGCATAAGATTTTGATCCCTGGCATACTCATAGGAATCATTTAGTCATGTTAAGAATTTATACAACTTTTGCAACTGATAATGCTCTGCATGTTTGACAGACTCTGGACATCCACATAAAGGAGAAGGAGCTAATGTGTAACAACTCGATCGGTCATTTTGAGAACTTAAGCTTCGTTCGGTGGAATAAGGTCTTGAACATCTTCACTTTGTGTATATCGATCTGCGTGCATGGTTGGATTCATTTACCGGATAATCCGGAGTCGAATTGGAAGAAAAATTTCTATTTTTGAAGCTTAAGTGATGGAAGTTGACCGGAGGTTTGACTTTTGAGTAAACAGCCTCGGAATGAGTTTTGGGTGATGCCAACATCTTCGCATGATGATATTAGACTTAGGCGCGCGTCCGGAATTAGTTTTGGAGGTCCGTAGAGTAATTTGAGGTAATTTGGCCAAAGTTAGAATTTCGACGATTTCGGTGAAATTTTGATATCGGGCTCGGAATGGAACTCTGGGAGTGGATGTACGTTCGTTGAGTTATTTGTGACTTGTCTACAAAATTTCATGTCAATCCGGGTTGAATTGATAGGTTTCGGCACGAGTTTTGATATTTGAAGATTTGAAAGTTCATAAGCTTGAATTGTGGTTTGATTCATCGTTGGCATTATTTTATGTGATGTGAGACCTCGAGCGAGTCCGTGTTAGGTTTCATGACTTGTGTTTGTGGTTGGACGGGGTCCCGGGGGCCTCGGGTGTGTTCCGGATGGACCACGGGTCATTTTTGTTCCATTTTTGGAACTGCTGTTTTCTTCTTCTGATGTTCTCCTTCGCGTTCGCGTCCCATCCTCCGCATTCGGGAAGTGTAATTTTGGAGGAGGGAATAATCCTCCTATGCGTTCGCGATCCGTCTCCCGCATTCGCACAGTTTTCCCCTTCTTGTCCTTCACGTTCGCATCCCACGCCATCGCGTTTGCGTAGTGGAAATTAGAGCTGGGGGTGGGCTGCTGGTCTCTCTTCATCGCGTTCGCGTAGGTCCCTATTTCCCTTCTCCGCGTTCGCCTACACAGTGTTGCATTCGCATAGTTCAACTGAGCAGCTTCAATTTCCCTTCTTCGCGAACGCATCCCTTTATCCTCGTTCACGGTGCACAAATGACTAGAGAGAATATAAGTTTTCAAAATCGAGGGTTTCACCATTTTTATCATATTTTAACTTCTAGAGCTCGATTCTTGGCGATTCTTTGAGGGTTTTTCACAAAAATCGAATGGGTAAGTGTTCTTCAACTAGAATTAAATATATTCATGGTTTTATCTTTGTCTTCATCATTTAAATTGTGTTTTGAATTGAGAAAAATATTGGTTTTGAAAGGTAAATTCTAAATTGAAAAAAATCATGATTTGAGGGATCAAATGATATCGGAATTCGATAAATTTTGTATGGTTGAACTCGTTTCGGAATGGGTATTCGCATTTTGTAAAATTTGACGGGCTCCGAGGTGCGGGCCTGGGAGTCGAATTTTGAGTTGATTTTTATATTTTTGTAAAGATTGGAACTTTATTTTTGGTGTCAAGCATGCTCGTTGGTCGTATTTTGCGATCGATGTGATCTTTCATTAAGAACTACTTAAACTTAACTTGATGATTATACATGTTGATGATTCCCTTGGAATTTCCTATTGCAGAGCATTGGTTCAAGTTGGGAATTATTTCGTGAAGCTAATTAATTAAGCAAGATTGGTTATAGATGTTTCCCTTGCCAGGATAATATTGTTCCATTGTTGACTCCCTTGCCGGGACAGTATGGTTTCCATTATTGTTCATGTTGCTGATGATATTGTTTCCATTGTTGACTCCCTAGCTGGGACAGTATGATTTCTATTATTGTTCATGTTGCTGATGATATTGTTTCCATTGTTGACTCCCTTGCCGGGACATTATGGTTTCCATTATTGTTCATGTTGCTAATGATATTGTTTCCATTGTTGACTCCCTTGCCGGGACAGTATGGTTTCTGTTATTGTTTATGTTGTTGATTTCCTTGTCTGAATGCTATCATTTCATTTGTTTGGGTGATAAAGAGTTTAAAAGCATGATGGGTGATGTCGTGCCCTATTATTGAGACTAAAGCACGAAGGGTGATGCCGTGCAATGTTATTGAAATTAAAAGCACGAAGGGTGATGACGTGCCACATTATTAAGAGTAAAAACAGGAAGGGTGATGTCGTGCATGATATTGTGATCGAGTGCTAATTCATGAAGGGTGATGTCGTGCCATATTATTGTGAGTTCATGGCACGAAGGGTGTTTCCGTGCAGGTGAGGACGAGGGACATGCATTATGATGTGATATATGTTTCCCCGTGTATACATTGTGCCTTTACTTCGAGCTGTTATTGTTGTACTTACATATTTTGTGTGACTTTTTGTTGTTGTCCTGTACGTGACTTTTATCTCAATTGTTGCTGCACTGTCCATGACTTTTACATGCTTAATTTGCTTAATTTACGTGTCGTATCTGTCAATTTCTATGGGAAGGACGATAGTAAAAGTACGAAGGATGATGTCGTGCACTGATTCTATCAGAAATTAAGTTCGAAATACATTTATTGGGAAAGTATATATTTAAAAGAACACTTATCTTGAAGAAATTATATCTAAATACTTTCCTTCTATAAAGTATATATACGTACCTTTCCAAAGAAGTTTCCTATTTTGAAACGAATATATTTAAGTTCTTTAATATAAACTAGTGGGTGAAAGGTTATATTTGAATGTTTGATTAAATTGTTGGAAGTGTTGGCTAAGGTCAGAGGTGGACATTATCGCAGTGCTGAGTTATTGCTTGTTCTTACTGTATTGTGGGTTTCGGTTTTTGGCTGTGTTCACGTCCCTTTTTCTGTGTAATATTATGATATTCCGTCGATTTATTATTGTTTTCCTCCCGCATTACATTGTTATGTAGTTAATTATATCGTGTAATCTTTGTACAGATGTCATATTCCGTCATTTTCTATAATTATTCATGTTTGTTTTATTAGACCAGTGGGTGTCTTAACTAGTCCTCGTCACTACTTCACTGAGGTTAGTCTTGATACTTACTGGGCACCGCTGTGGTGTGCTCATACTACACTTCTGCGCATTTTTGTGTGCAGATCCAGATAATTGTTGTTAGTAGATGCGCGGATCATTGCCGAGGAGGCTCAAGGTAAAACCGCTTCAGCGTTCGCGGTTTCGGAGTCACCATCTCATATTTCTGTTTGCACTGTTGTACTTATTTCTGAACAGTGGTATTTTTAGGAGTTTTGGGGTAATTTCTTTAAAGCTTATGACTTGTACTATCGGGTTTTGGGAATATACAATGTTTAAAGAATTATTTATTCAGCAAAATATTAGATTCTATTTATTATTGTTGTTATTCCATGAATATTAGGCTTACCTAGTCCTTAAGACTAGGTGCCATCACGATACCCAAAGGAGGCAAATTTGGGTCGTGACAAGTTGGTATCAGAGCCCTAGGTTCATAGGTGCTACGAGTCATAAGCGGGTTTAGTAAAGTCTTACAGATTGGTACAGAGACGTCTGTACTTATCTTCAGAGGCTACCGAACTATTAGGACAATTTCATTTCTTTCATTCCTATCGTGCGAGTTCATTGACCTTGAAGTTTGAAATTACCGTTCCATTCTCTCACCGATAGTGAGGATACGAGATGCGGCTCCTGATAATATTACCCCCGGAGCAGAGGCCGCTAGGGGCAGAGGCAGAGGTCGACAAGAAGCACGTGCCACAGTTAAGATGCCTACCGGAGCAGCCGTTGAGGAGCAGCCAGTAGTTCTAGTTGGGGGAGAAGTACTGGAGGTGCATGTTGCTACCCCGGACTTCAGAAGACCTGGGTGCAGTTTTTGAGTATAATTGGTACATTGACTCGGGCGGATTGGTTCTAGTGCACCGGCTACTCCACAGATCAGGGGAGGAGTTCAGACTCCCACCGTCTACACTCTAGAGGAGCGAGATCATGTTGGTCAGGATCCAGCTGTCATGGCAGCACAACATGTGGTTTCAGTTCAGCCCGTGGTTAGAGCAGCGGCATCGAAGGAATAATAACTTAGACTTGAGAGGTACAGGAAGTACCACCCTTCTACTTTCAGTGGATTGGCGACGGATGATGCTAGGGTTTTCTAGAGGAGTATCACTGCATTCTCCGTACTATGGGTATTGCAGAATCAAGTGGGGTTGCTTTTGTCACGTCTCATTTTAGAGGAACGTCTTGTCAGTGATGTCGGGCATATGAGTTGGGGTAGCCCAACCGAGTTAGCTTCACTTGCATGGATTCAAGTTTCGGAGATGTTTTTGAGGGAGTTTGCACCTCAGTCCCTCCAAGATGCATGGCGCGCAGAGTTTGAGTAGTTGCGCCAGGGCGCTATGTAAGTATTAGAGTACGCAGTCAGATTCAGTGAGTTGGCCAATTTTGTAACTCACTTGGTTGCTTCAGTTAGGAGGCGATCCCGTAAATTCATTGAGGGACTCAGGCATGATATTCGGTTCAGCAGGACTCGAGAGTTAGAGTCGGATGCCCTGTTTCAGCAGGTGTAGGGATCGCTCGCCGGTTAGAGGGCATGTGGGACCGGGAGCGGGAGGACAGATAAGATTAGGAGAGAGATTTCAGGGAGGCAAGGAGGCCTCGTAGACCGGAGGAATATACTGGTCCTTATTATGGAGGCAAGGTACGACACAATAGAGGTTTTGTGGGTCAGTTAGTTCAGTTTGCATTACCAACTTCGCATGGGGTTTCAGGTTCTCAAAGGTCTCAGAGTACTCGTATTGCGCAGTTTCCACAGTCGCGTCGGCAGAGTGGTTGTTTTGAGTATGGAGATAGCAGTCACAGGGTGAGAGGTTATTCCAGGATCCAGGCAGTTGTGTCACATCAAGGGTATTCAGGTGAGTAGACGGCGCCCAAGAGGGGGAGGCCCGGCCCATTGATGTGTTTCATATAGTAGGCTGAAGGCCGTTGTGCTAAGATATTATCATACAGGTATATTTTGATGTGTTACAGAGAGTCACCATTTGTATTTCATTATAGTTCTGCTGGTCGGGACGAGTTTCCCTTATTTGTTGCCTTATTGATAAGTGAGTTTCATGTTTTGCACTCTATTTTTTTTTCATGCTTACTCCTATTGGGATATTCTGTGAGTGATAACCCGTGTCTATCGTTGTTTATTCATAAATTAGAGGGGTGAGATTAGAAGTGAGTCCTTGTTGTTCATCATGGTGAGCCTTTTGTGATTTTTCCTAAGTATTTTGTTTACGAGCTGTGATTTGATACTCCATTGAGATGTGAGTTAAGTGAGCGTTATGATTTTTTTAGCCGAGATGATTTAGAGGGAGATTTAAATTGGTATGATATATATTCGGCATGTGATATAGAGCTGAGGGCGAGGTCCTCGTGATATTTATGGTTCGATATGTTTGAACCGGGCTGAGTACCGCGGTGGAAATTTTATCAGGATGGGATCCTTGTGATTTGTTCATATTCTTTTCTTCTTCCTTGTTATATTTTTGGTGTAAGTCAGTATTGATAGAGAGTTGTGCCTATGGGATTGTTTGATAGTTCCTTTATATGTTTCTATTTTCATACCTAGTCATCTCGTTATGTGCTTCTTTAGTTTAGCTTGCGGGATGTGTGCCCGGTGGTGCTAGCTGTGGCTCGGTGATTTGGGTGTCTAATAATGAGGTCTTCGTTTTTATTTCATCATTATCAGTATTATGGGGTTGGAAACCGAGCTCTTTCAGATGTGAGGTAAATTCCAATGCTGAGTTGATTTCGGGCAACCATTGTGATCAAAAGTGTTATGATGAGCCTATGGGTGATGTGCTTTATTGAGTGGTCGTGCCTTACGGGTATAGTCATGAGTTAATGCCACTGGTTGAAGCTAAATGCCGGATATGGATTTAGAATCGGGTCGTTTGGAAATGAGTAGAAGGTGAGAAATTGAGGTATGAGGCTTATCGAAGGTGATGGGAAGGCTACATTGCAGTTGTGATTATGTCATCAGGCTTATGTAGGTTGGGGTGACGTGGGATCACCCGCGAGTGTATTTTGGAAGTGTGCATTCAGTGATTTGAAGACATCGAGGCGAATCTTGGCACGTTCGAGGACGAACGTTTGTTTTAAGAGGGGGAGAATGTAACGACCCAACTGGTCGTTTTGAGAAATTAAGCTCCGTTCGGTGGAATAAGGTCTTGAACAGCTTCACTTTGTGTATATCGACCTGCGTGCATGGTTGGATTCAGTTACCACATAATCTAGAGTCGAATTGGAAGAAAAACTTCTATTTTTGAAGCTTAAGTGATGGAAGTTGACCGGAGGTTCGACTTTTGAGTAAACAGCCTCGGAATGAGTTTTGGGTGATGCCAACAGCTTCGTATGATGATTTTGGACTTAGGCGGTCTGTAGAGTAATTTGAGGTAATTTGGCGAAAGATAGAATTTCGGCGATTTCGGCCGATAGGTGAAATTTTGATATCGGGCTTGGAATGGAACTCCGGGAGTGGTTGTAGGTATGTTGTGTTATTTTCGACTTGTCTGCAAAATTTCACGTCAATCCGGGTTGAATTGATAGGTTTCGGCACGAGTTTTGATATTTGAAGATTTGAAAGTTCATAAGCTTGAATTATGGTTTGATTCATCGTTTCGGCATTGTTTTATGTGATGTGATACCTCGAGCGAGTCCGTGTTAGGTTTCATGACTTGTGTGTGTGGTTGGACGGGGTCCCGGGGGCCTCGGGTGTGTTCCGGATGGACCACGGGTCATTTTTGTTCCATTTTTGGAACTGCTATTTTCTGCTTCTGAAGTTCTCCTTCGCGTTCGCGTCCCATCCTCCGCGTTCGCGAAATGTAATTTTGGAGGAGGGAATAATCCTATTATGCGTTCGCAATCCAGCTCCCGCATTCGCACAGTTTTCCCCTTCTTGTCCTTCGCATTCGCATCCCACCCCATCGCGTTTGCGTAGTGGAAATTAGAACTGGGGGTGGGATGCTGGTCTCTCTTCATCGCGTTCGCATCTTAGCCTACGCATTCGCGTAGGTCCCTGTTTCCCTTCTCCGCGTTCGCTTACACAGTGTCGCATTCGCATAGTTCAACTGGGCAGCTTCAATTTCCCTTCTTCGCGAACGCATCCCTTTATCCGCGTTCGCGATGCGCAAATGGCTGGACAGAATATAAGTTCTCAAAATCGAGTGTTTCACCATTTTTTCATATTTTGACTTCTAGAGCTCTGTTCATTGTGATTCTCTGAGGGTTCTTTCACTGAAATCGAATGGGTAAGTGTTCTTCAACTAAAATTAAATATATTCCATGGTTTTATCTTTGGTTTTATCATTTAAATTGTGTTTTGAATTGAGAAAAATGGTGGTTTTGAAAGGAAAATTCTAAATTGAAAAAAATCATGATTTGAGGGATCAAATGATATCGGAATTCGATAAATTTGTATGGTTGAACTTGTATCGGAATGGGTATTCGGATTTTGTAAAATTTGACGGGTTCTGAGGTGTGGTCCCAGGGGTCGACTTTTGGGTCGATTTTTATATTTTTGCTAAGACTGAAAATTTATTATCCGGAATAGTTCCTTATGTGATTTATGTGTGTTTTGAAGTTGCTTTAGTTGATTTTGAGCTGTGTGGAGGCCTTTTCACCCGAGAAGTCCATATTTGAGTACCAGGTTGTCGTCTTTGAGGTAAGTATATTGCCTAACCTTGTGGGGGGGGGGGGGGGGGGGGGGGNTGTTGCCCGTGTACGCGAGGTGACGAGTGCGTACTCGGACTTATTTGCAAATAGGTTGGCCTTTTTGGATTCTTAGGTCCTTATATTCCCTGTGTATGAAGTTGTATGAGTTCTGATTGCTAGTTCATCTCTCTCTGCTTAAATTAGAAGTTCCTTGTTTAGTTTTCTCTTATTCCTTATTTGATCTTAATTGACTTAACTGAAGGAATTACCTTTTCTACCATCGTGCTATATCTTCCTTCATAAACTGCCTATTTGACTAGAATTAGCATAATCTCGCCCTATAATTGTTTAGTAGTAATTAGAGTATTATATGTTGGTGTCAAGCATGCCCATGGGTCATATGTTGCGATGGATATGATCTTTCATTAAGCACTACTTAGACTTAACTTGATGATTATATATGTTGATGATTCCCTTGGCATTTCCTATTGCGGAGCATTTATTCAAGTTGGGAATTATTTCGTGAAGCTAATTAATTAAGCAAGATATGTTATAGTTGTTTTCCTTGCCGGGATGATATTGTTCCATTGTTGACTCCTTTGCCGGGACAGTATGGTTTCCATTGTTGTTCATGTTGCTGATGATATTGTTTCCATTGGTTACTCCCTAGCCTGGACAGTATGATTTCCATTATTTTTCATGTTGCTGATGATATTGTTTCCATTGTTGACTCCCTTGCTGGGAGAGTATGGTTTCCATTATTGTTCATGTTGCTGATGATATTGTTTCCATTGTTGACTCCCTTGTCGGGACAGTATGGTTTCTATTATTGTTTATGATGTTGATTTCCTTGTCTGAATGTTATCATTTCAGTTGTTTGGGTGAGAAAGAGTGTAAAAGCACGAAGGGTGATATCGTTCCCTATTATTGAGAGTAAAGCACGAAGTGTGATGACGTGCCATATTATTGAGAGTAAAAGCACGAAGAGTGATGTCGTGCCACATTATTGAGAGTAAAAGCACGAAGGGTGATGTCGTGCCACATTATTGAGAGTAAAAGCACGAAGGTTGATGACGTGCCATGTTATTGAAATTAAAAGAACGAAGGGTGATGCCGTGCCATATTATTGAGAGTAAAAGCACGAAGGGTGATTACGTACGTGATATTGTGATCGAGTGCTAATGCACGAAGGGTGAAGCCGTGCTATATTATTGTGAGTTTATGGCACGAAGGGTGTTTCCGTGCAGGTGAGGATGAGGGACATGCATTATGATGTGATATATGTTTCCCCGTGTATACATTGTGCCTTTACTTCGAACTGTTATTGTTGTACTTACATATTTGGTGTGACTTTTTGTTGTTGTCCTGTACGTGACTTTTATCTCAATTGTTGTTGCACTGTCCATGACTTTTACATGCTTAATTTGCTTAATTTACATGTCGTATCTGTCGATTTCTATGGGAAGGACGAGAGTAAAAGCACGAAGGGTGATGTTGTGCACTGATTCTATCAGAAATTAAGTTCGTATACATTTATTGGGAAAGTATATTTTTAACAGAACGCTTATCTTGAAGAAATTATATCTAAAGACTTTCCTTCTGTAAAGTATATTTACGTACCTTTCAAAAGAAGTTTCCTATTTTGAAACGAATATAGGTATTTAATATAAACTGGTGGATGAAAGGTTATATTCGAAGGTTTGATTAAATTGTTGGAGTTGTTGGCTAAGGTCAGAGGTGGAGATTATCGAAGTGCTGAGTTATTAATTGTTCTTACTGTATTGTGGGTTTCGGTTTTTGGCTGTGTTCCCATCAATTTTTCTGTGTAATATTATGATATTCCGTTGATTTATTATTGTTTTTGATGTTTTAGACTTCAATACCACACAAGAAGATAGATTACTCTGTGTGGTACCCAATTTTCAAGTGTTGTCTCAGTAGAAGAACCTGGTTCTTCTTGGTGTTCCAACTACTACTGTTGCGGAATAATAAAATGCGGTAAAGTAAAAACACAAAGATTTTACGTGTAAAACACCTGGCTCAAAAGGTGAAAAAACCACGACCTACTCCTCAGTAGGATTTGCTCAACTCTTTACTAAAAACTCTTAGCCAAACGGACTTACAAAATAAACTCTTTTGTAATCCTAAGGATTAACTCTAGTCCCTTTGTAGTAACTAGCCCCTAGCTAATTTCTACCCACCTCAAGTTAACTCTAACTTGATCAATACGTACCTATTACAATTGCTTCTATGAAAGCTGAAAGATACAATATTAAAAACTCCTATTACAATCAACTAGACTCAATAATCAATCAGATGGAACTGGTTCTTCTAGTTGAACTGTAGCCTTTGTATCGCACAATGATTCTGCTAGCAAAAATAACTCTGGGAATTTTGCTTTCAGACTTTGATTCACTTCAGCTTTGTGCGTGTTGAATTCCAGCAGAAATACATCAAGTATTTATAGAGTCAGTCGTTGAGCTTGTCTTCCAATTCTAGTTCAACTCTACCTGGGTGAACCAATTCGAACCAAACTCAACTTCCTTTCTTTTGTTGCTTTCCTTGCTGAATTCGACTTCAATTAATCAGATCAGTTTGCAACCTTTTCGCATTAGGATACAATCTCTTGGTTCATTGATATTTTATATTCAAAACATCTCCAGCTAGTCAGTCCAAGATGTGTGCTCTGATGGACCTGGTTCAACTGGTCAGCCTTTTGTCAATCTTCAAAACTATGCAGTGACATGGGTCAACAAATTCCCCCTTTTTGATGATGACAAACTCTGTGCTTAATCCTGTATACACTTCAAAGAACTTTGTATGGTTTTAAGCATTAATCATAGAGACTCCATGTTCATTAGGTTATAAATATCACTTTAAAAATATTTTTGAAAAGTTCAGCAAGTTGCAAAATGAGATACTTACCAGTTTTATTAATTATTACTCATGGCCATTGAGGCAACTGCAGGTGCAAAGCATGATTAATCAACACAAGAAACCAATAAATGTTAGCCAACTCAGAAATTGAGACAAGTTAATAACTAAAAGAAAAATTCATTGATAAGTAATGATAATAAACCACCACATAGAAAAACAAAAACAACCAACCATGAGCAACAAAAAAAATAAAAAGAACTTAAACTAATAACTGGTCTTAAGATGGGTTATGGAAGCTCTGAGAAGCCTAAGGATGGGAATGTGCAGTGGAGGTTGTGGACTTGGATTGTAGGAGAGACAGCATCTGCTGAAGAACACCCTTGTTCTTTTCTTTCTCCTTTGCTAATTCATCTCTAAGAGCATTCCGCTCTTCTTCAACCTCAATCACACGAGACTTCAAGCGAAGGATCTCCATATCCTTAATCTCATTTTCTTGCACCAAAGTTCTAACTTTGTTGTTGACTGGTTGCTTCCTAGATGAACCAGGTTAATCCACAGGAACATTGCAATTGTAGTCACATGTAAGCAAAGTTTCCTTCCCAAAATAATCTTTTGTCGTAGCCATCTCAGCATTCTTTACTGGAACCCCAAAATGTGCAAGCACTGCTGTCAGAAGGAAGCCATAAGGAATTGCGTGTGCCTTGGTTCCATTCACCACTCTGTCAAGGAGTTGGATGATAAAAGCTGGCCAATTAATTTTCTTTCCCCTGTACAAGCATTCCATCAATGTAAGATCCATATAATTTGCCATATGCCTTCTTTCTTGTCTAGGCAGTAGGAGCTTGATGATGAACTCAAAGAGTAGCTTGTGCTTGGGCTTCATCTCACTCTTGTAAACCGGCCTGGGTTCAATCTTCTTCTCACTATCATCTAAGAACCTGGTGATGTCGATTTCTAAGGCCATACCATCTAGACAAGGCCATATCTGCCTTGTATAGTCCTCATAGCCCTCAGCTGGTATGTTAAGAATAACACCCAGTTCTTTGACATCAAAGGAAACCTCAATTCCTTTGACCATAGACGTGACCCTCCCTTCCTTGATACTTGCATTCCCCATAAACTCTATCAACTCAGCTCTTGCCAGCCTGCCTTCCATGCGATGGACCAGGTCCTTCCAGCCTTGTACCTCCAGAGTTTCCATTAGATATTGCATTCCAGGCTCCTCTAAATCCTTCACCAGCTTACCCTTTAAAATTGTTCTTTTTCCAAACATGGTAACTTTGTCAGTCACCACTCCAATTTCCTTCTCCTCTTCTCCACTCCAGCCTGCATCATCATCATAAACAATTTTCACTCTCTTTGGCTTGGGCCTGGTCTTCTTAACAGATCTTGTTGGTGCGACAGACATCCTAGCTGACTTCTTTGAAGAAGCCTTAGCCTTTGTGGGTTTTGGTGTCTCAGCCACACTTGGAGCAGGTTGCTCCTCCTGTTGGACCAGATCCAACCAAGTCTCTTCAATATCAATAGCCTCAACAGGCTCTCCAACTTTTGCTTTTCCTTTTGCTGCCCTCTTCTTCTTGCTCTCCTTCAGAGCCTTTTCTAATTTCTCTTCTTCTTCTCTCACAGTGCTACGAGTAGCTCTAACTTTTGGAGCAGAAACATCAGCAACTTCAGAAATTTTCCTTTTCTTTGAAGGAACTGGGTGAGTTGCCTTCTTGGGTTTCTGACTCCTTCTTCTCTTGGGGTTATAAGACTCCCCCAGTTTTCTCAACCTTTCATCCAATGTTTCTTCCCCCGGTGAATCAGTTTCATCTGTAACTTTCTTCAGACTTGCAAGACCTGTTGTAGCTTCCTCTACTATGCTTCCCCCTAAATCAATGACTTCTTCTCCCATAGTTTCAGGAATGGGGCCACAGATAACCAGCGTGGCACCATCCTCCCTAGATCCCCTCATATCTTCTTCTCCCTCTCAACTCAAGAATTCTTTCTTTTCTCTCAGCCTTCTTTCTTCCAGGTATTTTGACATCAACAACAGACCCTACCAACACGAATCTTTTATCAGCAGAAGTAAATTCAGAATCGATTTCAAGATTACCGTTTTCAGAACTGGTTGAACCAGGTGCTTCTTCCTCATTAACTGAT